>SKCR01036630.1:0-51797 GCA_019454045.1 Zanthoxylum bungeanum
AGGCAACCCTTGTATTTATTTTATAATTATTTTCTTTTTTTTTTAATTTTTATTTTATTGTGTGCTATTTATTAAATTGCATGTTATTTATGCATGTAGCACGAGACACACAACGCCCGCGCAACCAATTTTAACCAGCAAGAGTCTGATCAACTCCATGCACGGTAGTGTTGTTCCTCACTCTTGCTCTTGATATTCATCTTACAATGAGGACAATGCAAATTTTAAGTTTGGGGGTGTGTGTATGATGTTTACTTGCTATTTAGTTGTTTAAAGTTATTAAAAAAAATTATTTATTTTTAGTCCTAGATAGTAAAGCATGAATCCTATGATGAATATTGTTTATTTATGGGTGAAATTTTAGAAACGATAAGTGCCTGATTTACTTTTATCTGATGCCTTGAATAACTGATCTATGTTAGACTCGTAAGCACTTAAAAATAGATTTTTAGCAGTAAAACTTAAGTAGTTGACAAGGTGATTAGTTGAAGAAATTACATGTCGATGAATGACCGTTTGCTTAGATATCTATCTTGATTTGCTAGTGTTATGAAGTGTGGTATAGCTAAAAAGAAAAATGTTTCTAAAGAAAGGAAATAAACCACGTATAACCGATAAGCGTGAAGCTACCCATGGGCGAGTATTATGACCACCATGAGTAGAAATGCTACCTTAAAGGTGCAATTGCTACTATCATCCTTATGGAATTTATCCTTGTTACAGGAGAGTAAGTATCAAAGTAACCAGACCTTCACGTTGTCTGTTACCTTTAATTACAAGTCTTGCTTTGTACTTGTCAATTGATCCATCTGCCTTCATTTTCTTTTTGAAATCCACTTGGACCCTAAAGGTTTACATCATGGAGGAAGATCCACTAACTCCCATATGTGATTTTGTAAGATGGATTCAATCTCACTATTGATGGCATCTTTCCACAAAGCACCATCAACTGACCTTACAGCTTCGTTTAGCTTGAGGATCATTTTCTAGCAAAAATATCAGAAAATCTGGACCAAATGATTTTTCCGTTCTCTTTTGCTACGTCTTGGTCAAGTTCAACATCTTGTTGATCCTCTTGAACATTTATGTGTTCTTGGTCCTGACTATCTTCAATGATAGTATCATGTGCTCGTTATGCACACTTGAATTCGAATTAGTTTTACAAGGAAAAACGTATTCGAAAAAGGAAGCATTCCTTGACTCCATTATCGTATTTTTGTGAATATATTGTATATTAGACTCGTGCACAAGAAATCAATAAGCATTACTGTTATGTGCATATCTTATGAAAATACAATCAACAGTTTTTGGTCATATCTTCACCTTTTTAGGTGGAGGAATGATTACTTTGGCAAGATACCCCCACACTCGTAGAAATTTATAGGAAGATACTTCCTTTTCACATTTCATAAGGAGTTTTTTTTTTCCTGCTTCTTCTGTGGTACCTTATTTAAAAGGTAATTAGCTGATAAAAAAGCTTCTCCCCACATATTCTGAGGTAAGCCAGAGCTGATTAACATAGCGTTCATCATCTCTTTCAAGGTACGATTCTTTCGTTCTGCAATTCCATTGGATTGAGGTGAATAAGGAGCTGTGGTTTGATGTATGATTCCATTTTGCTCACAAAGTGATTCAAAAGGAAAAACATACTCACCACCACGATCACTTCTTAACTCATTAATTCTTTTATCAGTTGGTTCTCAACTTCATTCTTATAGAGAACAAATTTCTCTATAGCTTCGTCCTTGCTTTTCATCAAATACACATAGCAAAATCTTGTGCAATCATCAAGAAAGGTAATAAAATATTTATTACCGCCTCTTGATTGTATTGAATTAAAATCACATACATCGGTATGAGTTAGATCAAGTGGTTCAAAGTTTCTTTCAATACTATGAAAAGATGATCTAGTTAGTTTTGTCTCAACACAAGTATCACACTTATATTTATTATCAATTTTAAAATTGGGAATGTGATTCATGTTAATTAATTTCCGCAATGAATTAAATTCAATATGTCCTAATCTACCATGCCATAAATTAGAGTACTCAACAATATAAGCAGAAGAACTAACTTTATTGATATTTTTGGGTTTACCAACCATTATATTGAGCTTAAAGAGCCCATCAGTTACATACCATTTTCCCACATACATTCCATTTTTAGTCAAAACTACTTTATCAGACTCGAACACCATCCAGAATCCATGTTTGTTCAGAAGTGATCCAGACACAAGATTCTTCCATATTTCTGGTACATACAGAATGTTGTTCAAAGTCAACTCTTTCCCAGAGGTCATCTTCAAAATCACCTTGCATTGACCTTCAATCTCAGATGTTGTTGAATTTCCCATGTATATTTTTTCCCCATTACCAGTAGGCTCAAATGAAGAAAACATGCTTTTGTCCGAGCACACATGTCGAGTGGCACCAGTGTTAATCCACCACTCTCTAGGGTTAGAACCCACCATATCCACCTCAGAAACCACAACAGAAAGGTTAATGTCTGAAACATCTTGAGTCACGTTTTCCATCACATTAGCCTATTGATTTTTTTTCTTCTTCGGTAGTCTGCACTCAGAAGACTTGTGACCCATTTTGTCACAGTTGAAGCATCTTCATTGAAATTTGGATTTCTTGGAAACTCCTCTTTTAGGGCCCATCTTTGACCCTTTATTTTTGAGGTTCTTGTTCTTATGGCCATGTTCAACAACATTTGTTTTGGCCTCATGAGTTATCCCTCTCTTGTCAGATACTCTGTTATCTTCCTAAATTTTAAGTTAATAACCAAGTCTTCAATGCTCATTTCTTTTCGCTTATGCTTTTATATATTCTTGAAATCTTTCCAACCAGGTGATAGTTTTTCAATTATCGAAGCTACTTGGAAGGTTTCACTTAAAACCATCCCCTCAGCATGATTTATGCTAGAATAATCTGCAATCCTTGTACTTGACTTAACACAATTTTGGAGTCAACCATCTTAAAATCTAAGAAACGGCCTACGACAAATTTCTTAGTACCGGCATCCTCAGTTTTATATTTTCAATCTAATGATTCCCAAAGCTCCTTAGTTGTTTTCATTCCGGCGTACACACTGTACAAGGAATCACTTAGCCCATTCAGCATATAATTCCTACGTAGGAATTCAGAATGTTTCCAAGCATCGATGGCACTGATCACTTGAATATCATTCTCACCCTCTTTGGGTACAAGAGCATCTTCCTTTAGGAACCTTGCAAGGTTCAACGTGGTCAAGTAGAAAAACATTTTCTGTTGCCACCGTTTGAAATTTTGACCACTGAATTTTTCAGGTTTTTCCGCAGCAGGATTGACATGGCTCAGATGTCCAACAGGTTGTCTAGCCACAGAGGCAGCAACACCTTGTCCAGCCACATAGGCTGCCATATTAAGCCCAGAGGCTGAAGCATGTTGGCCAGCCGAAGAGGCTACCACAGCACTTTGGCCAGCCACAGAGGCTGCCACAATATTCTGATCAGCCGAAGAGGCTGCCACATTCAGATCAACTGTGTTTGGACTGTTTTCCATATCCACAGATCAGAATTTATTTTAAGACTGTTACAAAATATTTGGTTAGTGTGTTCTTACAAAGGACAATAAACAACAGTAAAACAGAACACAACTGGTACAATATAGAAGCGGTAATAACTAAACAACAGTAATGAAATAACACAGTTCGAGTAGTGAACACGGGTGTGCAGCAACGAACCAGCGACATGAATAATTAAGTAACAAAGACAGTGCAATATCGAACCAAACAGAGAGAATTCGGAGGCTTGTTGATGAGGCAACAATCTCCTTAAAACAAATTCGTCCCTTACCAAATGGTGCAGTAGAACGTGAGACGTTTGTTTCCCAGGATGCAACGGAAATAAACGACAATGGGCACCACCAAAATCGCCCTCAAACGAATCAAGAGGTGTTCGAACTCTTTTAAACAAAAACAACAAAAAACTCTTTCAAGATGTGTTCTGTCTTCTCACAAAAAAAAATGAAAACAATGCACCTATTAAAACGAAATAAACATGCCAATTAAAATCACATTAGTGGGAGACCTTTCATTTGAAGTAACCACCAAATTTAATAGAATTAATTTGAGTGTTATGGAACTTCAAAAGGCTTGGAAAAAATAAAGAGGCTTGGGCCGGGCCTGCACAATTTGGTCCAGCATTCGTGTACGCAGGACGTGTGGGTGCACACGAGCCAAGCCTGTTCGGATTTTGATTTGCACCCCCTGCACGCGCACGTAAAGAGAACCTATATCCTTATAAGTCTTACCTATCTACATATGAGCAATCATATATAAGCACAATTTCCCTCTTTTAGTTTTCCCATGTGGGACAAGCTAACTTCTTTTTATTTTCCAACACCAATGGGTGAACTTTGGGCAATAATTTCTCATTCACCCAAGCACAATTTTAAGCATATGAATATACCATTCTGAACTACTCACGGAGGAGTATCCGAATCACTCAAAACCAACCACTAACATGAAGTGGACCATGCTTAAAATTGTGCCTCAGAATACTTACTAATAAGTATTTTTCAACCGAATGAAAACCCTAGAGCCCATTTTTCTTATACTAGGGGAAATTATATGAGTAAATTTCTTTTCTCTCTGTGCCGGGCGCGACTTATTATTTTATTTTATGTTGAAAGATGGCTTCAGTTAGGTTAGATGATGACTTGTATTTATGATGCCAAAAGGTACCTTCTCTCCTTGTAGGACTTGTATGCATGGAAAATTGCTTGCCCATTTGTCATGGTTTCACTTTCATAACCAATTGCATGGAAAATTTTGGCATCAAAAGTCAAGATTTGCATGCTCAAACATGAGGCTATATTTCACCGGATTTAATTGAATATTCATTTTGCTTATAAATAGAAGCAATTTTTGAGGCAAATGGATGAGAATGACAGTGCATTGCTCTAAGAATTTGAGAGCTATGATTTGACAATTAATTGTTAACTATGTGAGTTAAGGTTGATGGAGGACAGTATGCCGAATGGGTTGGAACGCACGAGGGATTGGATTCCAAGTATAGTAAAGTCTGACTGCTTATATTTTTCTAGGGACAGCCTAATAAACCTGTTGATGGTGTTTTCAGGCACTACGGCATTTAAGACAGCACAACAAGGACGAAAGGGTAAAATTCTTTCCCTGGTTGACATCATGAAAAATACCGACCACATCATGAATGGACCGACCTCATTACGAAAGGACCGACCACTATGGTCCGGGTGACCGAGAACTATAGATGTCGGCAGGAACACTCTCGACATAAAAGATTGTCATGGCCGACCTCATAAAGACCGACCAGACGACGGGAAGTGTCCAAGACAACAACACCCCATTCCTGTGGATATAAGGAGGATATCCTACTCTCACAAGGAAAAAAGTCAGAATCCAAAAGGAATACGGAAGAAGAAGGCAATACCGGATCAGGAAACCCTACAAGAAGAGAAGATTGAGTCCAAATAGGATTTCTTATACAAATAGGAGTCTGATTTCTGTATTATTATAAATAGGAGGGTAGAGCATGTGTAAAAGGCATCTGAAAATCATCACAAGAGTGAGAGGTTAGTGTCATAGAGCTCTGATTTGTAAAAGCAAAGAGGAGATCTGAGGAGTGAATTTGAGTAATAAAAAGTACCATCCTGTTCTTGCCCGTGGACGTAGGTCGGATCCCAAAATCCACCGAACCACGTTAAATCACCTTGTCTGATTGGCGTATTCTCTTGTTTTCCGCTAAATTTGCCTTTGGTCCCCCATAACCAAACAAATTCACAGTTGGAGGAGGATTTCCTCGGGAGTGATATTCCCATATTGCCCCGAGACCAAAATCAGCCGTCAACAGTTGGCGCCGTCTGTGGGGAACTTCAACAAAAAGCAATTCACGTGATAAGACAAATGGCGGAAGACGGAAATCACCAACCAGGAGGTCCGGCAATAGACTGGATGAAAAGAATGGAAGATGGGATGAGGACTATGATGGATCGACTAGAAAGAATGGAAGGAATAAACAACGAGAGAACTGAAACCGAGGCCGGACAGAGAAGAGAAAAAGGGAAAAGAGTAGTAGATGTAAGTGAAGACGAGGGACCCAGAAAGAGAGGCCCCTATGGGATAAGATCTGCGGTGGTAGGAAGATCAGAAGACACGTGGGAAGAAGAAGAGGAGGAACAGTCGCCCGACCCCTCCTCCGACAGTTTTTACAACTCCAAGAGGGAAGATAGAAAGTATAACGAGGACGTACAGGAGACCTCTGAGTTCAAAGAACGCCACTCCCGGGGCAACAGGCGAACAGAAGAACACAGGAGGCGGCACGGGGGCACAACCCGCGAAATAAAATCTTGGTTGAAAAGAGAGATGACCAGATGGGGAGAAAACCTGAAGATCGGGGCGGGAGACACCCGAGACGAGGAAGAGGGGTCTCCCCTTACGGAAGAAATAAAGGCGGCACAGTTTCCGAAACGATTTAGCATGCCGACCATGGCACCATACAAAGGCCACTCCGACCCAAAATCCCATATTGAAAACTTTGTCCTCCTGATGGAAGTACAGGGAGTAACGGGCGACGCCATATGCAAAGTATTTCCCTTAACTTTAGGGGGACCTGCCATCCTATGGTATAGAAGTTTGGCCCCGAGAAGCATTCAGAGCTTCTCCCAACTTAAGAAGTCGTTTATCCGGCATTTCAAAGGAGCCTGCACCCCTAAAAAAACAATGGGGGAACTAAGGCTCATAAAACAAGGAGACGACGAAACACTGAAAAGCTTCATTGAAAGGTATCATGACACTGTACTCGAAGTCGGAGGCTACGAATCCCAGGAAGCCCTGGAAAGTCTGAAAGGGGCCCTAAGGGTCGGGAAACTATGGACCCACCTGAGGATCCACGAAACACCAGACTACGCTACTGCACTGGAGGTGGCCAGGAAGTACGTCTTACTAGAAGGAGAGGAGAAAGTATCCCGGAGAGGGACAACCGCCAGAGAAAGGGTAACCAGGAGAGAAGACCATCGGCGACCGGAGAGAGAATTCCGGAAGTTCAATCCAAGACCCAGAGAGTTCAAACCGATGGCACAAAAGGATCAAGGCAAAGGGCCCGCAACTCAAGTGAACCATGTGGTCCGAGAGGGAGCGTATATTCCCCTAAGCAAGCCGCCAAGGGAAATCATCATGGAAATACGGGAGAAAGGTCTCTTAATAGAGCCCGACCTCAGGAGGTTCCCCCCAGACAGAAAAAACAAAAAATCCTACTGCCTGCACCACAATCTAAAAGGACACACGACCGATGAATGCAAGGACCTGCGGGAACAAATGGAGGACCTGGCCCGGAACGGGTACCTGAACAATTACATAGACCACGAGGTCATGGCCGCCAGACAAAGGGCAAGGAATCGAGAGGTGAACGTCATCGCGGGAGGGGCAACTCTGGCCGGGGACTCTAACCGGTCGAGGAAAAATTATAGCCGAGCACGGGGGACAGAGGTGCTGAAGACAGAAAAAATCCCAAACACCCGAGGAAGTCGGTCGACACCCATCATGTTCGCCGATGAAGACGCTCAGGGGGTAAGTTTCCCCCATGACGACGCACTAATAATCAAAGCAACAATCGGCGGCACAGAAGTGGACAGAATCCTTGTAGATCCCGGGAGCGCGGTAGACATAATTTCCAAGGATACCTTGGAGAGCCTGGGAGTAGAATACACAACTCTAACCGAGGACATCACCCCTCTGTACGGTTTCGGAGGTTCAACGGTCGTCCCACTGGGAAGAATTCAACTAGCAATGACGATCGGAGCTGCCCCCAAAACCCGAACGATCATGGTAAACTTCACAGTAGTAGACTGCATGAGCAGTTATCAAGTCATTGTCGGCCGCCCCTTCATGATGAAAACCAAAGCCGCGATGTCCTGCTATTACTTGAAATTAAAGTTCCCCACACGGGAAGGGATCGGGATCATATGCGGAAGCCAGAAGATAGCCCGCAGCTGTTTTGCCACTTACTCACGGGAGACCCTCTGCGTGGAAAGAGGCACCAAGAAAAGACAGAGGGACGAGGACGACGAGAATACGAAGGAAGACCTTGCTCCTCGGCCCGATAGAGCTGCACGGCTCGGAGCAGCCGAAGAATTAGAAGAAGTAAAACTATTCGGGCCAAAGAAAAGCATAAAAATAGGGGGAAGTTTAGACCAGGCCCTAAGAAAAGACTTGTTGGAATGTCTGCAAGGGTACCCCGACGTTTTTGCATGGGAACACGATGACATGCCCGGAATCGACCCAAAATTCGTAAGCCATCGCTTAGCAGTGAACCCATTACACAAACCAGTAAAACAGAAGAGGAGAATATTCAACCAGGAGCGGTGCGGAGCAGTAGCAACCGAGTGGAAAATGGAACTCTGAAAGCCGATTTCATCCGGGAAGTAAAATACCCAGAGTGGGTGTCCAACGTGGTACTGGTGAAAAAATCTAACGGAAAGTGGAGAATGTGCGTAGATTTCACCGACCTCAACAAAGCATGTCCAAAAGACAGCTTTCCCCTCCCAAATATAGACCAACTGGTAGATACAACACAGCCTGCCAAGGGCTACTAAGCTTCATGGACGCCTTCTCAGGATACAATCAAGTCAGGATGCACCCTGCGGACGAGGAGAAGACCACCTTTATTACTGACCAAGGGCTATACTGCTATAAAGTAATGCCTTTCGGATTGAAAAATGCAGGGGCAACTTTCCAGAGACTGGTGAACAAAGTCTTCAAACCGCTCATCGGCACGACCATGCTGGTATATGTCGACGACATGATAACAATGTCCGAGGAACCAAGAGACCATGTAGCCGACCTGAAGAAAACTTTCGAACTCCTGAGGAAACACGGTCTAAAGCTCAATCCAGAGAAGTGTGCATTCGGGGTAGCCTCGGGAAAGTTTCTGGGCTACATGGTAAGTTCACGAGGCATTGAAGCAAACCCGCAAAAGATACAGGCCGTGCTAGACCTGAAGTCTCCCCGGACAGTTAAGGAAGTGCAAAGCCTTACAGGAAGAATCGCCGCACTCAACCGGTTCATCTCACGAGCAACCGACAAGTGCCATCATTTCTTCAAAGTCATCAAGAAAGCTCAAAAAGGGGTCGACTGGACACCCGAGTGTGAAGAAGCCTTCCAGCACCTAAAACAATACCTGGCACAGCCCCCTCTCCTAGCTAAACCCCTCCCAGGGGAGACACTGTATCTATACCTGGCCGTCTCAAAGCACGCAGTAAGCTCGGCACTGGTACAAGAGACCGACCACGTCCAGAAACCAGTTTACTACGTCAGTAAAGCCCTGCTGGACGCAGAAACTCGATACCCCACACACGAACTCGTCGCCCTATCCCTGGTCACCACAGCTCGGAAGTTACGACCCTACTTTCAAGCCCATCCGATCAAAGTATACACGGATTTTCCCCTGAGACAAATCTTGCAGAAACCGGAGGCCTCAGGGAGACTGATGAAGTGGTCAGTAGAAATAAGCGAGCACGACATCTCCTACCTCCCAAGAACAGCAATAAAAGGGCAAGCCTTAGCAGACTTCATAGCAGAGCTCACAGAACCGCAGGTCTTGGCTGTAGAAGAAGACAGGTGGAAAATGTCTGTAGACGGGTCCGCAAGCTCGCACGGATACGGAGCAGGGGTAGCACTAAAAAGTGAGAAGGGAGAAGAAATACTGCTCGCCCTCAAATTCGCCTTCAAAACTACAAACAATGAAGCAGAGTACGAGGCGATACTGGCCGGACTGAGGCTGTGTACGGTAGCAGGAGTCCACAATGTAGTGATCAGGAGTGACTCTCAGCTAGCGATACAGCAGCTGAAAGGAGATTTTCAAGCCAGAGAACCAGCCATGGTAGCTTACTTGGCCGAAGTAAAAAAGTGGGTGGAGAAAGTAGGAAACGTACTCTTCGAACAGGTCGGACGAGAAGACAACTGCGAAGCAGATTCCCTGGCCAGGCTTGCCTCTTCAATAAAGACAGAAAACCCCAGGGTAATCCCTCTTATATACCTCCAAGAAAGAAGCATATAGGGGAGACAGAGGTGGACGTGCTAGAAGAAGAAGACAAAGATTCATGGATGCAACCGATCAGGAGATATCTAGAAACAGGAGAAACCCCCGAAGATAAAAAAGAGGCCAGAAAGCTGAAATTCAAGAGTACCAAGTTTTCTCTGATTGAAGGGGTACTCTACCGGAGAGGATACACCGTACCCCTCCTAAGATGCCTAGCACCAGAAGAAGCAGACTACGTGCTCAGGGAGATTCACGCGGGCATCTGCGGAAGTCACGCCGGAGGAAGATCAATCGCCTTCAAAGCCTTGAGGCAAGGGTTTTACTGGCCAACCATGCACCAGGATGGCGTGAGGGTAGCACGGAAGTGCGAAGGTTGCCAAAAGAATGCCAACCTCTACCATCAGCCGGCCGAGCAACTGACCACCATATCCAGCCCCTGGCCTTTTTCACAGTGGGGGCTAGACATCATAGGGCCAATGCCGAAAGGACGAGGTCAGGCAAAATATGCAATCGTGGCCATAGACTACTTTACCAAATGGGTAGAGGCAGAGCCCTTGTCCACCATCTCAGAAAAGAAGGCCACAGAGTTCCTAAAAAGAAATATAATCTGTCGGTTCGGAATCCCCCAAGCGATCATCACTGACAACGGAAAGCAGTTCGACAGCAGGGGATTCAGAAAACTTTGTGAAGACCTCCAGATAACCTTAAAATTCGCCTCGCCGGCCCATCCCAAGTCGAACGGGCAGGTTGAAGCCACCAATAAAACCATCAAGTCAAACCTGAAAGCTCGGCTCGGATCAAGCAAAAGCCTGTGGGTCGAGGAGCTACCGGAGGTACTGTGGGCACACCGAACGACCTTCAAGGACTCAACAGGAGAGACACCCTTCTCCCTATCATACGGATGTGAGGCCGTCATCCCGGCAGAGATCGGAGTATCAACCCACCGGGTCCGTCACTTTGAAAACGAACGGAACAAAGAACTTATCAAAAATCACCTCGACCTGATCGAAGAAAGAGAGAGCAGTCAGCAGTAAGAACAGCCATCTACCAACAGAGAATGGCCCGATTCTACAATAAGAAAGTTCGGACCCGCTCCTTCCTGCCAGGTGATCTAGTATTAAGAAAGGTGACCCTAAACACCCGACGACCTGAAGAGGGTTCGTTAGGTGCCAAGTGGGAAGGACCTTACAAGATCATTGAGATAGTAAGACCAGGAGCCTACATCCTGGGGCGTCTGGACGGCACGAGGTTGAAGAAACCATGGAACGCCGAGATGTTACGAAAGTACTTCCCGTAAAAGACCAACTTTCCTTTCTTCTATTTTCTTTTTTTGCAGAAGCCGGACAAAACACCAAACCAGAACAACTGTTGTAAAAAGGGCGGTCCACCCCCAAACATGAATAAAAATTCATTTTTTTGACGAAATCCTTTAAATTCGAAAAACAACGGATCGGGGCTGGATTTCATTCCGCTGAGGCCATTTTGCTCTAACAGCTCGGGGACGTAACATTCCCCCGGAGTCTGTCTTTGGACTGGGGACGTAACATTCCCCCAGGCCAATGATTCGAACAGCTCGGGGTCGGGCGATGTTCCACCGAGTCTGTCTTCGGACTGGGGACGTAACATTCCCCCAGTGCCAAGTGATTCTAACAGCTCGGGGACGTAACATTCCCCCGGAGTCTGTCTTTGGACTGGGGACGTAACATTCCCCCAGGGCAAGTGATTCGAACAGCTCGGGGACGTAACATTCCCCCGGAGTCTGTCTTTGGACTGGGGACGTAACATTCCCCCAGGGCCAAGTGATTCGAACAGCTCGGGGTCGGGCGATGTCCCACCGGTCTGTCTTCGGACTGGGGAGGTAACATTCCCCCAGTGCCAAGTGATTCTAACAGCTCGGGGACGTAACATTCCCCCGGAGTCTGTCTTCGGACTGGGGACGTAACATTCCCCCAGGGCCAAGTGATTCGAACAGCTCGGGGTCGGGCGATGTCCCACCGAGTCTGTCTTGGACTGGGGACGTAACATTCCCCCCCAGTGCCAAGTGATTCTTTCAGCTCGGGGACGTAACATTCCCCCGGAGCCTGTCTTTGGACTGGGGACGTAACATTCCCCCAGGACCAAGTGATTCACTCAGCTCGGGGTCGGGTTACGTCCCACCGAGTCAAACTCCCTCGATTTGGGGAGGAAACATTCCCCCAAAATCAGGGACCATTACCCAGCTCGGGGTCAGGTTAGACCCCTCCGGTTCATAATGACCTCTGAAGGGTCTCATATTGTTCGAACCACAACAAAAACAAAAGAAGGAAGAAATAAGAAAAAACATATATATACATGTATATAGTGTTGTTACACAAAAAGTTGAAGTGTACATAGGGCCCCGGTAGGGTTACCCTTTTCATTCAGCCCGCACAGGGGCAGGAATTTCTTCCTCTGATGGTTCAGGTGGCGGAAGAAGCGGCTCGGCATCAGGAGGAGGAAGCTGCTTCATCCTCGGCTGCACGACATACCTCTACTTCAGGGGCGGAAGGAGGGATCTCAATGCAGTCTTCACCAGCGGCCGGAGCCTCAGGGCGTTCTTCGCAAGAAGCCTCGGAAGCTGGAACAACCGAAATAGGGGCGGGATCCATCACCTCCTCAGGAAGGGAAGGGAGCCACTTCCTAAACTCCTCCTCGGAGATATCCCCCTTGCAATAACTGATGGCTGCACGGATGGGGTCCATGTTCAGATTTGGCAGCACCATCGGAATCAGCTCAGCACAGTCACCAACCCCCTCTAGGCGGATAGCCTCCTTCTCGGCCTCAAGCTCACCCTCCCTCTTCTCGAGCTCGATCTCCTTCTCCTCGAGATCAACCTCCCTATCTTCAAGCTCGGTCTTCTTCCTCTCAAGGCTATCTCGGGCCCGAGCAACCTCTTCGTCTTTATTCTTCAACTTGGCCTCAGCACTTGACACCCTCCCCTTCAAAACGCCAATCTCAGATTGGGCGGCCTTCAAGTCCTCCCGGGCATTATCAGCAAGTTTTCGCTCCAGTGAGGCAGCAGCCTTAAGAGCCTTATTCGTTTTAAAGTTCTCAACAGCGGCCAACTGAAGGTTCTCTATCGTCCCCTCCCGGTCAGCCAGCTTTGCCTCCACTTCGGAGAGACGATTTTGAAGCCTCTGGGCCTGACCGCCCTCGGACAGCAGAGTCAGAAGAAGACCCTTGTTCTTGGCCATAAGGTAGTTGGCCTGCACACAAAAAGGGAGGAAGGAGTCAAATACAAGAAAAGAGAGAACCAAGATCCAAAAAACCGAGAAGGGGAGTAAAAGTACCTTCGCCATCTGAGAACTCATCTCAGCCACAACACCTTCAGGAGATACATCCTCATACCTCGAGACCTCTTCAGGAGGAATCACCTCGGCCAATTCATTGAAGGCCGGCACTAGATGGGAAGTGGCCTCCCGGATGTTCTCCCCCAAGTCATCCACCCCGAGGACCACAGGGCCCTTCCGTTTTTTGGAGGAGCTTTCAGAGGACTTCCTCCCCCTACGAACGTCCTTCCTCTTAACCGGAGCAGCTTCCTCTTCCTCCTCCGCTTGGACCAACTCAGTCTCCTCGGCCCCAAACTGACGCCTCCTCTTCCTAAGAGGTTTCGGCGGACTGGCAAGGTGAGCAGATCCTGATGATTGCACGCCAGAAGGTGAGGACAGCCCCCGAACACTTGTTTGGACTTGTCCAGGAGATATATTCTCAGCAAGATCGGTCCGTGCCTGGGAAGTTTCAGCACAGCCGGCTTTCTTCATGGTACCGGCCAACTTCTCGAGAAACTTTGGCCTCTTCGACATGCCTACAAGAAAAAAGGAAATCAGGGACCGAGCATATAGCAAAGATATCAAACATGATGAAACAAACAGGAAGATCATTAAAAAAACAGCCATCAGACACCTACCTAACCGGCCAGATACTCCCGGAGGGACGGTCTGAATGAGGCCTGACTCAACAAAAGCCGCGTCATTAACCAAATTCCTCCAGGGGGCAGCATATCCCCGAGCCCAATGTACCCGCCTCCGAACCTGGCGAGAAACCTTTGGAGCATCTCGCCAACAAGCTGGGAGGAACCAAAGAAGTTAGAAAACCTAAAAGAAACCGGGGAACAGGGACAAAGAAAGAATGAAGGGGCGTTAGACTCCTAACCTCCAGCCCTGAAGATGTCTGGAACCGAGACGTCCTCCTCAAACGATCTCAAAACCCGACCCCAATCCCCAGTTGCCCAGAACCAAGAGTCCTTGAAGTTCTTGTTGGAATCAGGGAGTTTCTGGACGAGGTTGGACGAGCTATCGTAAGCAGAGAGGTAATACCAACCGTAGTGAGTCTTTGGGTTAGACTTTAAACGGTACAACCTCTTCACCTCTTCCAAGCAAGGTACACCTAAACCTGCCCGGTGCCAGACCACATATATACCGGCTAGGATCCTCCAGCTATTCAAGCTCAATTGGCAAGGGGCAAGCTCCATCTCGGCCAGCATCCAAGCGAAGTAGCGTTGCATCGGCAGCCGCAGCCCACATTCAAAAAAGATAGGAAGAAGCGCCACCGAGCCCTCGTCAGGCTGACTAGCACGATCCATTGGACCAGGAACTTCTAGAGCAATATCTATCGGGATGCTGTATCGTTGCCGCAGTAACGCCAGATCATCCTCAGTTATCTTAGAGGGACGGTTCATATCCAAAGCCGACGACCCAAGTTCTCCAGGCTCTGGGTCCTTCCGAGGAACCCTTTGATGATAGGAGTCGTTTTCGACCTCAGAAGGAGTAGGGGTAGTATCAAGATCTTCTACACTAGGCGCCCCTGAGCCCGAGGAGAGCTCTTCAGCTGGGGGAGTTGAGATTTTGACAGGCCTTTCGGAGGAAGAATTACTGTCAGACATCCCTGACACCCAGAAAAACAGAGAAAGGGGGAGAATCAGTCTACAAGAAGCTACCCACGGCGCCCGTGCTAAAACTAGATTTGGAGTCTCTAAAGAAGTGCCCTAAAACAAAGACCCAGCAAAAACCACAAATCTCTCCCTAAGAAAAAATAAGCAGATAGAATCACAAAACAGCAAAAGAAGGCAGATCGTTCAGAAGACTTACTTGATCTTCTCGGAAAAACAGGAAGTTACACACTGTGGTGATGCTCGTTCCTTAGGTGCTCAGCAACGAAGAAGGATGAAGACCGCGGATTGAGCTTCGAGAACGCGGAGTTAAATGGATCACGAAGAAAAGAAGCACACGATTGCCGAAAAAATGGGAACAGTAAAACCCTCGTTTTTCTTATAGTCATGACTGGGAGGCACATCACCGTCGGTTTTAGCGGGAACCCAGCGGATGTTTGACAAATGTCGAAAGTTAGAAAAAAAACCCTAATACCTGATTTGATGGGCATTTAAGAAGACATGATAGTTGTGCTTCTCGAGGAAAGATGAACGAAACGGCAAGAAGATTCTCTTTTGCATTCTGAAACGACTACCAGCAAGAACAAACAGCACACCCTCTCCATATAGTTCCCGGCACCAACTCGCATACTCGTTGGAACCGGAAACTAGGGGACAGATGTTGATGGTGTTTTCAGGCACTACGGCATTTAAGACAGCACAACAAGGACGAAAGGGTAAAATTCTTTCCCTGGTTGACATCATGAAAAATACCGACCACATCATGAATGGACCGACCTCATTACGAAAGGACCGACCACTATGGTCCGGGTGACCGAGACTATAGATGTCGGCAGGAACACTCTCGACATAAAAGATTGTCATGGCCGACCTCATAAAGACCGACCAGACGACGGGAAGTGTCCAAGACAACAACACCCCATTCCTGTGGATAAGATAAGGAGGATATCCTACTCTCACAAGGAAAGAAAAGAGTCAGAATCCAAAAGGGAATACGGAAGAAGAAGGCAATACCGGATCAGGAAACCCTACAAGAAGAGAAGATTGAGTCCAAATAGGATTTCTTATACAATATAGAGTCTGATTTCTGTATTATTATAAATAGGAGGGTAGAGCATGTGTAAAAGGCATCTGAAAATCATCACAAGAGTGAGAGGTTAGTGTCATAGAGCTCTGATTTGTAAAAGCAAAGAGGAGATCTGAGGAGTGAATTTGAGTAATAAAAAGTACCATCCTGTTCTTGCTTGCCCGTGGACGTAGGTCGGATCCCAAAATCCACCGAACCACGTTAAATCACCTTGTCTGATTGGCGTATTCTCTTGTTTTCCGCTAAATTTGCCTTTGGTCCCCCATAACCAAACAAATTCACAGTTGGAGGAGGATTTCCTCGGGAGTGATATTCCCATATTGCCCCGAGACCAAAATCAGCCGTCAACAAAACCCTTAATTATTGATTTGATTTTGATGTGTTTTGTGTTAACCTGAGTTCTTTTTGTATGTTGAATGTTTTTCAAGTTTCGTTTTGATGCTGGACTTTTATCCGAGTTATCCAGTTTTTGGATACATAATATATTTTTTGCTTTAAATTTGGAGGCTAATTAAAATGGGTTAATCATGTCTACTGCCGATAAAATCCTGTCTCTGGCGATGTTATACTCCTATCTCCTGTCGGTAGCATCCTGTTTCAGGCGAGATGTTATATGATATGAGTCTTTTTCTTGATAAAAGTATATATATTCAATTAAATCTTAGTCATATGATATTATAATTCCAAGTAGCACAATATCTTTAAAATCAATATTGTCTCACTCATTTTTTGAATATACAATATTTACAATCTTATCTGGTTTGCTCTCCTCAATTTTTTCTTAACAAAACTAAATAAATAAATAAATTTTTTATGATTTTATTTAATCAAAATTATTTATGATGTCATCCGGTTCTATCAGTTTAACTGGAACAATTCAACTGATCAAATCAATAACCTATTGAATTTTTTGAATCATCAGTTCAATTACTGATCCAACTTTTAAAACTATGTTAACGTCTGAACGTATATTTGAATTTAAATCCATGGGAGAATGGGAATTCACAGCTCCCTCTCTATTATACACTTCAATAATTTAAATTCCATATTAACACGACTCACATTAGGATTTAGAAGCCCTGCCTTACCTCACTTAAAAATGCAAAGAAAGAAAAATAGACATGGATTCAATGAACATATACAAAGTAGCAAAATCTGTGAGGAGGGAAACAAGCTGCCACATCTTTTGAAACGAAGGATCTCATCAGCATATTTATTTATACTTATTTTTCATGCATGTTTTTAATTTAGTGATATTGTATTCAATATAATTCAACAATCTACAAAATCAGTAATAGTAAAGTTTGACTGTTTATATTTTTTTATATTTTTTCAGGGACAGCCTGTAGCAGACGTAGGCTTCTTATAAGGACAGCCAGGTGAAGCATTTGTCAAGTAGACTCCATTTTTCTTTGTGGCCTCCTCAGCTGCACAAGACAAATTTATTAAAAGAAATTTATAAACATGTTTACAAAATTACCTCCATTATTATTTCACTACTTCAAAAATTACATTTCACTTATATATCTTTATAAATTTTATATTTTACTATTATAATTTTATTAAAAAATTATATTTTACTATTATATTTATACAATTTACTACAGCTATTTCCTAATATTTCTTATAATAAAATGTAAACAAATTGATATAAGATATAATAGTAAAATATTAAAAATTTTCTTAGATATAATAGTAAAATATATTTTTTTGGTAAAGAAATGATAGTGAAATGTAAAGTTTTGTAATAAAATGAAAATTTTATAAATATATAATAATAAAATATTACGCCCTAATATATCTTGTAATCATTTTTTATTTAGTAATTTTTGAAGTAGCGAAATGATAATAATCCCTGATATTGATTCATTTGGCCATGGCAAAGAGATTTAAATTCAACATGAAACTTAAAATGCTAAATATATATATATATATATTATATATATATATATATAATATATATATATATATATTATAAAGTATAATAGTGTGTATCATTTAGTGGGTGAAAGAAAAAGCAATCAATGGTTGAGATTAAGAGAGATAATATATCCAAAAGAGATCATGTATCCAAAAGACTATATTTATATTGCTTAATTGGCGGTTCGGATCATTTCATTATAATCTAATGGCAGATATAAAATCCTTTCTTTATATAATCTCTTTCAAAATGATAATTGTAGGTTACCAAATAAATTAAAGAACAAAATCATTTCATTATATAATCTCCCTGAAAATTACCAAACAAATCAAATAATAGAATCCTTTCATTAGAAAATCTCTCTGAAAATGACAATGGTAGATCATGTGATAAACTCTGCAATATCGTACCGTAGGAACATACAATATCTAATATATATATATATATATATCGGTAATTAATACTAGTCTCATAATCAATCAATGGTTAGGATTAAAAGAGATAATGTATCCAAAAATCTATTTTTATGTAGCTTAATTGACGGCTCTGATCATTTCATTATAATCTAATGGCTGATATAAAATCATTTCATTATATAATATCTTTCAAAATGATAATTTGAGGTTACCAAACAAATTAAAGAAAAAAAATCTTTTCATTATATAATCTCTCTGAAAATTATCAAACAAATCAAATAATAGAATCTTTTCATTATAAATCTCTCTGAAAATTACAATAATATATCATGCGATAAATTCTGTAACATCGTGTCGTAGGCACAAGCAATATCTAATATATATATATATATATATATAGGTAATTAATACTAGTCCCATATGGGATAATCTAATTCATTTTTATAGTTTCAATATTATTCACAAGATCTTATGAGTCATGTAATTATAATCGAAAATATTTGACAAATGAGTTCCACGGAAAAATTTAATCTAATCATTATGCTGTGAAGACACGAAACTAATACGGAAACGAAGGAGCTCACCTTTTAGCATTTTAGTGGAAGTCGACTCAGCAAGGTTTCTAGCAGCTGCCACATCTGAAGAGGTGAGAAGAATAAGAACAGCCATAACAAGACCTAAAGCTAAAAGAATGAAAACCCTAGAGCCCATTTTTCTTATACGATGGAAAATTATATGAGTATAGGAATTGAAAATTCGGGGTTATCCTAAGTTCTGACCCTATACGGAATTACAGACAATAAGCAGGACAAGTCCTGTTACTGCTACTATGGAATTGCAACAGGCAATTAAACAAATCAACCAACTAAAATAATAAGCTGCAAATGTAAAAACAATAACAATAATTAAAGCAGCAAATATAATCAATCACACAAAATTCAACACAATGATTTTGGTGACGAAGTGGAAAACTCTTCCGAGTAAAAAACCACTCCGGGTATAGGCTAGCTACCACCCGAATCCACTATATAGAGAAAAGCTTACAGCGATGGTCAAGACCTATGGTGGCAACTCCACCGACTCAAGAACCTCAATACTGCAAGAACTCAAGGCAACTCCTCAAGCCCGCGACCCACGGTTTTCTTCAGAACCTCTGAAGTCTCTGAGTAGATTGTATCACCTCTGAACGCCGGAACTCCGACTACCAAAACTCCTCCTATAGAACTCTAAAGGATTAGGGATTTTGGGTTATGTTGTGTGAAGGTTTATCAAAGAATGATTCTCACCATTAATAGAGAAGACAAGAGGATGATGAAGTCTTCAATGGTGGAATCAAAGAGAGTTGAAAGCTTTGTGAGATTTAGGCTCAAGGGAAAAAGTGTTTCAGCTCTTTCAACTATGGGGAATGGCGGCTGAGAGTATATTTATAGGTAGGGTGAAAACCTAGGGTTTTGCAGGCTAAAAACGCGTCCAGATCGCAGTCGCGTTCGAACGCTTACTAGAACGCTACACGAACGCGCCATTTCTGTGAAGACTCGTTCGAACGTCAATCGAACGCACAACGAACGGATGCTCTCTGGAATGATCTCGTTCGAACCCACAAGAACGTGCTTCGAACGTTTGCTCTCTGGAATGCTCTCGTTCGAACCTAATAGAGACGTGCCACTAACGCCACACGTTCGAACCCACAAACGAACGCAGCACTAACGCCAATCGTTCGAACACTGCAACGAACGCACCACGAACGTATGTCTGATGCACAGCAGCCAAAACCCAGTCCAATTGCACAAAGATCTTCACGACATATTACAACTCAATTGAACTTATTTTGTCACGGACACATGCCAATAAAAATGGAACTCACAATCTCCCCCTTTGGCATTCCGTGACAAAATACTACCTAATACAAAGACTACGGTAATTGACCCAAAAAGCAAATAGTCAACTGTCAACCATCAAAACAGTGACTTATTACAAAAGGACTCGATCTAACACCTAACAAAGTAGTCTTGAAAACAATGCCACCGCAGCAACATACCTGCTACCTGAAACATCCACAAACAACAATATACCATGAAAAGCATTGGGATAATCAAGTAAAACATAAAGCAGGTAAAAATCTCATGCATGTACAAGTAGAAATCCTTCTCCCCCTTAATCTTAACTCCCCTTAAAACGGAGATATCTAAAGGATATTCTACGGCTCTCTCCTATATATTAAAGCTCTCCCCCTTAATATATTACTCTCCCCCTTTTGTCACGAAATGACAAAGGATAAAAGAAACAGGAAAAATAACAGGAGAACAGAGAGAAAACACATGCAAGAGCATGAACAGAAGGAATTACTCCCCCTCACTAACAGACACATAAAGTTAGCAAAAATAAGACACGGGAAGCAAACCAAACTCATAAAAGTGCACAGGAAGAAAAAATAGGTATGCAATAACATGAAACACACACAGTCACATACTGAGATAAATAAAAATCCTGTCAAAAAAACTGACTGAAACAGCATTTCAAGCTGATACAATGATACCCAGTCAGTATTCAGCTGTTTATGACATGAAACAATATGCATCATTTTAAAAGTGGCTAAATACAACACTTATGCATATGACATAAACACCAAAGCATATAAAGCACTTGCGTGAAAAATAAAGTGCATAACGAATCAAGGCTTAAGACCTTATTTTATGAGCTGGACACAGCCAAATAAATCCATCTCTAAACAAACCAAGTCCACAAAATAGGTGTTCAAACCCAGCAGCACCACTAGGACCTGAAAATAAGCAACATTGGTTGCATGCTATATTATTTACCCCAGAAATATCATGAGCTCATATTTAACAACTCTTTCGAGTGAAGGGTTTTTGCCCTTATCTTTTGAATTTAGCCATTTTGGCTCTTTTGCACTTGAGTCTCATTTTTCTTTTTAAATATATTTCTTTTTTTTACTTTTACAAGGGGATAGCAAGGTCATCTAGTCAAAGGTCACACTATTAAATGCAAAGTATGATAGAAATTAGATTGCCAGTCAAAAACTCATACATGCGACCAAGCCTTGATAAAATAAAAACGTGTATGTGAATGTGCAAGCACAGGATATACCAAAAGATTTTATCACACACACTCATGTATATAGAGCATCAAGAAAAATAACAGCATATCATACATGCATAATCATATATCCTACATACCAGGATCACATGCACATGCTATTCATGCTCTAACAAGCCATAAAAAAAATTTTGGTCTTTTCAAAATATATAATTTTTTTTTTGATTTTTCAGTTTTAAAGCACACAAAAAAAAAGACACAAAACAGCTTGCAAAACATCCAATGATACGTGGAGTTGTATCCCCGAGTGCAGATCATACTACCGTCCATTCGGAATCGGCTATGAAATTTATGTCCGGGTTTTCATCCTATATACCAAGGAATATATAACAAAAACAAGACACACACACACCCATATGCTGTGAAAACAAAATAAACGTGCAAAACATAAAACACACGCACACACACATGCAATGGGAAAATAAAATGCATCTTTTAAGTAGAGTTACACCGAAGTGCACTCTCATCATGTCCATCAGGACATGCAGAAGTAGATGGGAAATCATCTTGCTTCCCCACCCAAACCTTTCTAGGAGCCTCATGCACATGAGAGTTCCCAGACAACAAAGCAAGTTTCTCACTCAAGAATTGAGCTTGTTTGGTTAGTGCAGAAACTTGAGACATTAGATTTGACGAATCAAATCTAGGAGACACACTCTTAGGCCTTCTCTTTTGCTTGTGCAATATGAAACACTTAGGCTTAATATGTCCAGCCTTGCCACAGTGGTGGCACACAGGCACAAACCTCGGATGAGAGCGAGGTTTACCCACAACACCTCTAGATTGAGGTTGGGAAACAGGACGAGGAACAACATGAGGAGAAACATGACTACACACAACAAGTTTTTTGCCTAAGTCACGTTTAGCTGCTACAGGCACAGCTTTGGAAGAAGAAGCCTTATCACAGTTAGGCTCAGAAATAATTCCTAACATACGGTCCACATTTTTATCTCACACTAGAAAATACAGACAATTGGGTTCTAGTATCTTCAAGTTCAGTTTCTAATATTTGGACCCTATTAATTAGACCTCTATTTCTCTCCTCCAGGTCATCTACCATCAAAAGGCTTTGCTCAAATTTGGCTTGAGCTTCATTCTTTTCTAGCTCAACAGCTTTCAGCCTTTTATTGACCTCTATATTAGTCTTCTTAATAGATAAACTCTCATTAAACAGTTCAACATAAGCTACCTGAAGACTTTCCTCATCTACAGACTCATCAAGAGAGACTTCTGAATCATCATCATTAACATTAACCACTCTCTCTGTCACCAGTCACACTAGCAGTAAAGGCAATAAAATTTTTCTTGCCTTTAGGAGACTCATCAGAAGAATAACCACCTTCTGAATCACTAAGAGATGCTGCCATGGCTTTCTTGCCTTTAGCCCTAAGGTATGTAGGGCACTCTGGTCGAATATGCCCATAGCCTTCACACTCATGGCATTGGACATCATGGGATCTACTACTCATATCCTCTCTAGACTCTTTTCTGCTATGCCTACTCTCTCTAGGCATAACCTCCCTATCTCTATTACTGCTATGGCCACTTTTCTTAAGTTTAAGAAATTTCTTAAACTTCTTTGCAAACAAGGCCAAATCACGATCTGTGATGGTATCATCATCACCAGACGAATCATGCACAACTTCCTTAGCGATTTTCATCGCAAACGTTTTTGGCTCTCTAAAACCAGGAAGCTTTTTCTCATAAACCTGCAGCTTTCCTACGAGTTCATCTAAATCAAGCTTATCGAGATCATTACTTCCTCGATGGCAGTAATCTTGGGTAGGAATTATCAGGAAGAGATCTAAGGATTTTTCTAACTATCCTATTGTAGGAATAGTCTCACCTAGGTTAAAGCTTGAGTTAACGATATCGTTAATCTCAGCATAAAATTGATCAAAGGTCTCATCATCTTTCATTTTGGCGACCTCAAACCTAGTGGCTAAATCCTGGAGTCTATTATTTTTAACAGACAATGTGCCCTCATGCACAGTTTGCAGGATGTCCCAAGCATCCTTGGCTATCTCACACATTGAGATTCTCCTAAACTCAGCAGAACACACAGCACCATGTATGGCATTAACAGCCTTGCTGTTCCTATTGCTAGCATCAAATTCGTCCTTGGTCCAGGTCAATTTATCTTTAGGGGAAGTGACCCCATCAACAGTAACAACGGGAGGTTTCCACCCGTATTCAACAGACATCCAGACCCTCTCATCTAAGGACTTAAGGAAGCTCTCATGCGAACCTTCCAATGCAAATATTCCGTGCCATCAAAAAATGGCGGACAATTTAAGGGTTGACTACGCTCCATAGCTAATGGGTCAAGGATCGAGTTCAGGCTCTGATACCAATTGAAAATTCGGGGTTATCCTAAGTTCTGACCCTATACGGAATTAGACAATAAGCAGGACAAGTCCTGTTACTGCTACTATGGAATTGCAACAGGCAATTAAACAAATCAACCAACTAAAATAATAAGCTGCAAATGTAAAAACAATAACAATAATTAAAGCAGCAAATATAATCAATCACACAAAATTCAACACAATGATTTTGGTGACGAAGTGGAAAACTCTTCCGAGTAAAAAACCACTCCGGGTATAGGCTACCACCCGAATCCACTATATAGAGAAAAGCTTACAGCGATGGTCAAGACCTATGGTGGCAACTCCACCGACTCAAGAACCTCAATACTGCAAGAACTCAAGGCAACTCCTCAAGCCCGCGACCCACGGTTTTCTTCAGAACCTCTGAAGTCTCTGAGTAGATTGTATCACCTCTGAACGCCGGAACTCCGACTACCAAAACTCCTCCTATAGAACTCTAAAGGATTAGGGATTTTGGGTTATGTTGTGTTGAAGGTTTATCAAAGAATGATTCTCACCATTAATAGAGAAGACAAGAGGATGATGAAGTCTTCAATGGTGGAATCAAAGAGAGTTGAAAGCTTTGTGAGATTTAGGCTCAAGGGAAAAGTGTTTCAGCTCTTTCAACTAATGGGGAATGGCGGCTGAGAGTTATATTTATAGGTAGGGTGAAAACCTAGGGTTTTGCAGGCTAAAAACGCGTCCAGATCGCAGTCGCGTTCGAACGCTTACTAGAACGCTACACGAACGCGCCATTTCTGTGAAGACTCGTTCGAACGTCAATCGAACGCACAACGAACGGATGCTCTCTGGAATGATCTCGTTCGAACCCCACAAGAACGTGCTTCGAACGTTTGCTCTCTGGAATGCTCTCGTTCGAACCCAATAGAGAACGTGCCACTAACGCCACACGTTCGAACCCACAAACGAACGCAGCACTAACGCCAATCGTTCGAACACTGCAACGAACGCACCACGAACGTATGTCTGATGCACAGCAGCCAAAACCCAGTCCAATTGCACAAAGATCTTCACGACATATTACAACTCAATTGAACTTATTTTGTCACGGACACATGCCAATAAAAATGGAACTCACAGGAATATTTATAGAAGGATGATAAAATAATTACTAGTATTTTCTTTTCATACTCGTAGTAGTTATCAAGAATTTTCTAACAAAAACCAAAGGAATTTGGAAAATTAATACAGTGATTAAAACTTATATTTTAAATTTCTTTTCTCTCTACTTCGTGGCGTGCGACTTATTATTTTATTTTATGTTGAAATATGGCTTGAGTTAGGTTAGATGAAGACTTGTATTTATGATGCCAAAAGGTCTTTGTTGGACTTGTATGCATGGAAAATTGAAAACTAATTAATTGCTTGCCCATTTAATTTGTCATGGTTTCACTTTCATACCCAATTGCATGGAAAATATCCAGATTTGCATGCTCAAACAGGAGGCTATATTTCACCGGATTTAATTGAAGATTCATTTTGCTTATAAATAGAAGCAATTTTTGAGGCAAATGCATGAGAATGACAGTGCATTGCTCTAAGAATTTGAGAGCTAAGATTTGACAATTAATTGTTAACTATTGTGGGTTATGTGTGTTGGTGGACGGTATGCCGAATGTGGCGGAACGCACGAGGGATCGGATCTCAAGTAATTTTTTCCTACAATGCCATTTATTTTTATATATCCAAATATATCAAAATTTATTTTATTGCACATACAGAATTTTTACTTTTTATAAAATATAAATTATAATTATTTCTCAATCAATTTATTTCATAATTATCAGATATTAATTATATTAACATATGTAATTCGTCATGTCAATAATTAGTCCTACCAAGGTATTAAATATGCCAAAATATATAAAACCAGTCATAAAGACGGTGATAACATTTATCTATAATAAGTTCAGCTAGGTACTCAATTATACCAAATATATAAAAACCAGCCTATAGACGGTACCGTATTTTCTATAATTAATCCAGATCTTTAATAGTCCACTCTCTCTCATATATGAGATTTAAGTATTATCTGTGTCAATCGGAGACTGTCTACAGTTAGTCCTAAATAAACTGAAAAGAGTATGAATTTTATTTGAGAAATTATCACAATTTATAAAATATAATATAAATAAAAATCACATATATTTTCATACCACTAGCTTCACCCTTTACTCAACATGATAAAAATTAGCAGAACAAGATATAAATAAAAACACTCATAATTTTATTAATAAAAGAAAAATAAATTACAAAAGAAAAAAATACACACAAGAGCTCATCCCACAAAGTCTCAGAGAGACCTGTGGAAATTTGTTGAGGAAATGAGGTGTTGAGCTTAATACTATTCCCTAGTAATTTAAGTGAAAACTTAAAAATTCTTATTCAAGTGAGTAAATATTTTCTTTCTTTCTAAATTATCAAATAAGTAAATTCTATTGTATTTTTTTTACCCTTCTTTCATACACACATAAAATAAAGTATCAATCAATTCATTTTACCCACAATATTCACAAGTCTTGTCAAAAGAGAGTAATATTTTTGTCCTAAAGCTGTATCAGAATTCACACCTTTTGGCAATGATAATTTATTTATATACCAAAATATTTTTTTTAATTAATAATACATCTTTAACCCTTGTAATGTGTTTTGAGCCAGTGACTCACAAACCAATTGATTTTAGGGCACTAAGTGTTAAGACACCCCTACAGACTTAATTATTCAGATCTCAAATGTCAAAAGAAGAAGTGTCTGATTTCCTTAAGCTTTCTCTTTAACCCATGTAATGAGCTTTGGGCCAGTGACTCCCAGACCAGTTGGCCTTAGGACACTAAGTGTTAAAACACCCATACAGACCTAATTGCTCGAGTTAGAGAGGTACGAAATCGAACTTGTTCACACTCTTTTTTTAAATCTCAAGCTCCACCGTTTTACGCGAACAATCACTGCTTGCTGAGGCAAGATGTCCAGTTACTAAGTACAAGCTTGGTTAGTTTTTTTCTTTTTTCTTTTTGAAACAAAAACACAAACTCCATTGCTTTTATGCTACCTCCAACAAACTAGAGAACTAAATATTACAAAATTTTCACTTACAACCCATGATCATATGTTACCATGTATGTTGATAATACTTGTCAAATGAGCATATGAAAAATCAAATTTAAACAATTTTATGGAGAATTCATAAATTTAAATAATTTGAAAGGAAATGAACAAAAAAACTTGTTAAGAAATAACATAAAATAAAATAAAAAATTATTTTTTACACACAAAATAAATTTTTTTAAAAAATAAAATAAAATAAAAATATTCTAGTCAACTATCCCCACCCCCAATCAAATTGAAGGATGTTCCCTAATGTCTGAATAAGAAGAAGTAAGGGTTAGAAGACATAACCTAATTCGTGTGGTATTGACAATGAATCTACAATACTACTACTAATAAGAAAGATTATAGCTTAAAAAATCAAAATAGTAAATTGAAATGTAGTTGTGATTGTGGCTCACATATTCCAATGGTTTTACTTTCAGTAACGGTTTGAACGCCCTCTATGGGTCGAGGATATGCTTCTCATTCAATTTTCTTATAAATCGGTAAACATGGTCTTTTAGAGTCAAATTCTCAAAACTATAATTTAGCAAAGTGTTTTCTTTTTACAAAATACAAAAAACAATACAAAATATAAAAAGTTTTTTAAAAAATACACAAAACAACACAAAAGTGAAAAATAATGCAATAATGTTAAATTATTACTCTATATATTAAATTTTATTCTCCGGCAACGACTCTAAAAACTTGACACACTCACAAAGTGGTTCTTTACTCCCAAGTATAAGAGTGTCAAAGTAATAAAATAGCCCGGTAAGTCTGGGGTCTATCCAAAAGGAATAGATTTAATAGGATAAAATAATAATTCAACTAACAAATTAATAACAATAAAATAAAATACTAAGGTTATGTGATCCACTCTTGATATTTCAAATATAAAATAATTTTTAATTTTTATAAAATATAAATTATAATTATTCCCCAATCAATTTATTTCATAATTATCAGGTATTAATTATACCAACACATGTAATTCGTCATGTCGATAATTAGTCATGCCAAAGTACTAAATATGCCAAAACATATAAAACCAGTCATAAAGACGGTGATAACATTTGTCTATAACAAGTCCGGTTAGGTACTCAATTATGCAAATATATAAAAACCAGTCATATAGACGGTACCGTATTGTCTATAATTTCCAGATCTTTAATAGTTCACTCTCTCTCATTTATGAGATTCAAGTATTATCTGTGTTAATCGGGGACTGTATACAGCTAGTCAAGAGTGCTAAATAAACTGAAAAGAGTAAGAATTTTATTTGAGAAATTATCTCAATTTATAAAATATAATATAAATAAAAATCACCTACATTTTCATACCACTAGCTTCACCCTTACTCCACATGATAAGAATTAGTAGAACAAGATATAAATAAAAACACTCATAATTATATTAATGAAATAAAAATAAATTACAAAAGGAAAAAAATACATACAAGAGCTTATCACACAAAGTTTCAGAGAGACCTGTGGAAATTTGCTGAGGAAATGAGGTGTTGAGCATCCTCTATTTATAGAGGATGCTCTGCACCTCCTTCAATCAATTTGCATGCAACTTTCAAATGTTGCATGCAAAATACAAAACAGAACATGACAAACCAAAAGGTGGATTGTCATGTTGTAATATTTTTAAATAAATTGCCAATCCACCGAAAGGTGGATTGACATTTTCTTTTTTTTTCATCTTTTAGATTTGAATAATTACATATAACACATTTTGGATTTTGCGTCAATTTCGATCTTGAAAACCTCAGAAATAGAAAATATCATAAACAAAAAGTTGTAGATATTTGAGTCTCCTTTCATCTAGAATTAGAATTGCCTCAATCCGATATCGGAGTAAAAATTTATGGCCAAAATACAAAAATTACATAAGGTTGGAATTTCCGAAATTGTACAATATTAGAACGCTCTTTTAAGTTTTTGGCCTCCAAAATCCACATGTCACATTCATTATTCTAGTTATATATCCAAAGTATTATTTCACCTACGTAAGAAATAAAAATCACAATAAAAATATATGAAACATAAATTTAATTATTATTTTATAAATATGTTAAATTAATGGGATTAATGAAATTATAAGTGTAAAATAATTAATTTTTCTTTTAATAAATATGCACTTTTTAGTATTAATTACAAGATATTAAAGCAATAAATAATCAAAGAAGTAAACAATATCAACACTATAATTTTGTTGACATGGTGGAAAACTAGTGCGAGTAAAAAACCACTCTGGGTATAGGCTATCACCCAAATCCACTATAATAGAGAAAACTTACAGTGATGGTATAGGACGTATAGTGACAACTTCACCGACTCGAATACCTCTAGACTGTAATAACTCGAAGAATTCCCCAAGCTCGCACCAAGCGGCCTTCTTCAAAATTTTTAAAGTCTCCGAGTTGATAAACCATGTGAACTCGCAACGCCGGAACTCCGACTACCAATCTTTCTCCTTGAGAACTCTGAAGGCTTAGAAAATTAGGTTAGGGTTGTGTTTCTGTGTTGATGGCCAATCAATGATCAATATCACCAAGACAAAGAAGACATGGTAATTAAGAAAGTCTTGAAGGTGAAAATCAAGAAGGAAAAAACTAAGTGTATGGAGGCTTTCTAAATTGTGTTTTTTCCTAGTTAAAGTAGCTAAGTGTTTGTTTAAATAGGTAGGACAAAGGTAGGCTTTTGCTTGTGCAAAACTGACTCAACAACGCGTCCAAAATAACATACTTCCGTAATTTCATTCGAACGCGCACTGTTCCGTAAAATCGTTCGATTGCAGTCTTGAACATACCTCGAACGCAAACACTCTAGATGGTTTTGTTCGCACAGGAATATGAACGCAAGTCGCACGGGAAGATACTTCCAAGATTCATTTGAACTCAAGCACAAACATGAAATGAACGCCACATATCCTAACGCAAACACGAACACAATATTAATGAATATATGATATTTTCATGCACAGTCTGTCAAATACTAGTCCAATTATTTCGAAATCTTCAAGACTCGTTATAATTAAATTCAACTTATTTTATTACAGATGTTGCCAACAAAAATGAAACTAACAGTTTCATTTGATATGATTTTATTTAGTAAAAAACCATACTGAAATGTGAAATGCCCACCCCTTGTTATTTCATATTTTTAGGTTGTCTTGTCCATTTAAGTAATTTTTACGCTATCCATGGCATTAAAGTATTAAGGTTTGTTTGTTTGTTTGTTTGTTTTTTGTTTTTTCAGGCGGGGGGCTTTGTTAAAATAAGGTTAAGAGAATATTATTGTGGGTTCAGATAGTCTTACCCTTATCGGAGACATGTACAAATTAAAATTAGTTTAAATAATGAAGCTTCATTTTGCTTATAAATAGAAGCAGTTTTAGAGGCAAGAACATGGGAATGACAGTGAAGCTTCATTTTGGATTGAGAGATAATTACTCCAATATTTGTATTATCTAGTCAAAAATGAAATAAATTTCTCTTATCTTTATCCATTGCCATTGACTTAGGTTAAAAAGGTAAACCACATAGTGTTGTTATACATGCGATGATGGAACTAATTTGATTCTATGCTTATAAAACTATTTGACTTTGGTTTTGTAATACATAATATTTATTAATCCATTTTATCTTAATTAAGACAACAATTAATACATAATTTATTAATCCATTTTATCTCAAGACAACAACTAGTACAACAATAGAACCTTTGTATCAGCAAATTTTTGCAATATATAAATAGCTCCCAACTTACTTTGCTTCAAGCGAACTCAAATTAATTGCAATATTTGCAGTGAAGAGCGTAGTCGAATTAGTTTTCAAACATCTTAAAATTAACGAATAATGATTAAAAAAAATAGTTGATAAAGAATGGCCATGTAAGAACAAAATTACAATTCAGATAAAGGGATCCTGTCAAATTTTGGTTTGTTTGTTCAGGTTGATAGAATTTCAGTCATGGATGGCACTCTTGATGCTGGCCTCTGGGATTGCAGAAAATATGGACAGAATTGATAGAAGAGGCATGGATTGGACACGAAGATTTTATCCTTAAAATTAAGGAAACTCTTTTCAATTCAATGCATGTTTTGATGTTCATAAGAAAAGTGCTTATTGCATATATCAATCGGCCCAAAGCACCGGAAACTTGTGCATGAGTTATAAATTAATCATACAAAAATTACTGAGGAATGACAAATCTCATCCTCATAAAATATGTTTGGCAAACAAAAACCTTAATTTGTTAATAATAATTAAGCTTTCCAGGCCCTTCAAGAGAGTGAAATATCACATGTTTTCATCACTTAAAGTCTACTCTAGTTTTGATCATTTTCCCTACAAACCATATTATGCAAAAATTTTAAGCAATATTTCACATGATCAGAAAATGGAGTAGGAATCAACTCATGGGGCAATTGTTTTGCAACGAATACATCATTATGAACAATTTTCAAAGCCCCATTTTAATTTATCAAAATTTTTAAAAATGTCTCAGTATCAGTTGAGACTTGAGAATGAATTTTTGACTCGTGTCAAAATTTAAGGCAACTCTCAACTCTTGAGCTGGTTTCGAAGCCGGATTCATATGAGGACTAAGCAAAAATGTATAGGGAAGGAAAAGCAAAATAAAAAAACTTTGTAGTTCTTTCCAATAAACTTTCTATTGAAACGTATACCAAACAGTTTTGCGGGCCCATAAAAGACATATATTTGCTACATAAATGACAAAAAAGAACAAACCAAAAGTTGCTACCTTCATTTACAACCCTTAAATCCTGCAGGTATCTGAGGATAAAAATTAAGTTTAACCTAGGCTAACATATGAGTCCAGAGGCAAGTATTTACATCAGAATTCTGATGTAGACAGAACTAAATCCCTTTGCCATCCCCAGTTTATGGGCATTATACTATCAGCCTTTCTTTTTAGTCATGCTAACCTCGGCGTCATCTGAAGTGTCTGAATGACAGCTTGGTTGCGGAAGTTCACACCATTGAGTGGAACCTCCTTGGTGTTTACTTGAACCATTAGATTTCGAGTCCAGTCGGACAGTCTTGGCAGAGAAGCAGTGACGAACAAGAATTTGGTGCTTTCTTGTGTCATTTGAGCAGCAGCCTTGGACTAACACAGACAACAACACTTCCTTATCTCTAGTGTCTTCACACCACCAGTCTTGTCGGATGCCATCAACAAACTCTTCTAGAGTATGGAATTCTTCGTGATGTACAGCGATCTCTACATAACCTTCAGGTTTGATTATGCCTGCTGCTGGTGTGACCTGAAATGGACAGAAGACAAGCACATATGTGTGTACTCGATGAGTCAGTTTGATCGCCAAGACTTTCAGGGCAGTGATGTATGGAAACTCAAGTACTTCCAATTAGAAACAATAAACACATACCTCAAGCCATCTGGGGAAGCCAAAGGAGCCCCTTAAACAATAATCAGATGCTTCCCCGTCATCCTTGACAATGAACTGACCATCACAAATGATTTTGAATATCGCTTTCTCCTCTGAGCTTTTGTTGGTTATTCTTAGAGTGCATGTGTCCTGGTTTTGAAGGACTATGTTTTCAGTGCTCACTATAGTTTCTGGAATAATATGATATTCATTAAGCATAGACTTGATTGTTTTTTCATTATTCTTCAGAATTTCCCCAAACACTTGTCTCCTTTCTGATCTCTCCACATGGGCAATTTTAACATGGAATTTACAGTGGACAGGTTTGTGATCACTCTCAGTCACATCCATGACGGCATCGTACCTGTTAAACACAGAGAGCATAGTTTAGAACAGATCAAAAACAGGCAAATGGAAACAAACCTACCACAAAACATACAGCAATATTGATGAGACTACTGGGCACTCCAAACTGCATTCAGACTCCGGAGTCGAGCGACTGTCATGATAAATTATTCTGTCACACCAAGCAGGAATTCGCTTTTTCTCCCCAGAATCATACCCTGGAAAGATACAGATGGAGAAAAAGATATAATATCAAATTTATTACTATCATCAAAAGATATAAAAAGTAAACAGAAGAACCCCTACAAAAGCATGAAGTCGAAAGTGATTCAAAGAAAGCTAGATTTCCTAGTTGATCAATCAACTGATATCAAATAATGATCATGTTGAAACTTGCACCTTTATTTTATTATTGTACCTGCTAAGCCAGGCCGGTGCCTTTCAAACTTGTAAGTTGGAGGGAATCTTATGATTGCTTCTCGCATGCCATGGAAAACTTTGCCTGCTTTCATCTCAGCCCTGAGCTGATCTTTTTCTCTCAGCCAATCAAAGCATCTTTGAGAAACAAAGTCTCTTGCTTCATCGTAAGATATCCCGAAAAGTCTATAGTTAAAATCGCCAAAAAATATAACCATATCTGCTTCAGCTAAATCAGGCTTTGTTTCTTCAGTATGCTGAGTAGTAGTCTGTGGAAGCACAACGACCAGTAAATCATAGTGTCATAAAAAGGAATATAAATAAAAGGCAAGAGACTAAGTTGATGTATCAGAACAGGGACATACATTTGAAGTCTTCATCGTGTTCACGGAAGTTGCGACACCAGCTGCAACAGACACCACCCATGGGAAGCCGGAAGAATAAAGCAGCCAAATTAAATATGTGCAAAGAGCAAGAGAGCAATACAAAAACAGGTATGGCACCATACCAGATGCTGAATTAAGTAGATTTATTGATCTGCTGAAGACCATTGTTCTATATATGTGATCAAAATCAGCATTCCTTCGGTTGACAGCTTCCAAGTGTGCGGCCAGGTGACAATTCACAAAACAAATAGTCCTGTCGTAGACTCTGATTCTCAAACCTACCCCTCCCTGTGTGGGCATATGTAGTCGAGTCAACATCACTTTTGTTTATGATACAAGGGTGTACGATATATCACCAAAGCTCAAAGTTTAGTATGCAGATAAATGTTCTTATTTTCATATAATCATTTGGGACTCATAGGCAAAACAAACGGAAATTGAGGTTAGAATGTCCCACAGTTTCATTTTGCATCCTAGAGAAGAAGACTTATTTTAACTGATGGCCATCTCAGAAGAATCATGTTCTATTTCTCACAATGGAAACGAAAAGGATGAAGGTAGAAGCACAAACCTTATTACCAATTGCACGACCAAAGCCACAAGGAACTGCCGCAGCATCAACATCCCCAACATGCGTTCTGAGATTTTTTCTTACCCTGAAGAGAGAGATAAAACTCATAATAAGAGGATCTTCATAGATGAAGGGTAGCCATAAGACATCAGATGGTCAGTGTTTGAGAAGCCTCAACAAAGGAAAGGAAAAATTATTCCATGAGAAAACAGTATAAAGACTAAATCTCTAGCATAATTTTTCCTTAATAATAGCATACCAAAGTGATATTAGCAAGCCTGCCAGCTGCCTAGAACCCATACGTTCAAACGTTGTTCCTTCATCTAAGGCTTTCCCAATTGTATCCTGCCACCACTGTCCTATAGCGCTCCCTTCAAGTCCTACCTACAATTGGAAATTTAATGATTGCATCAAATAATATTAGCATAGCCACTTCCCTTTTGCCTGGGAAATTTATTATTGTCAAACTGAAAAGCTACAGAAACTAAAGCGGAATTCAAGAAATCCATCAACGTCTAATCAGAATCTTACAGTTTCCTTAGCAGCAGACATTGCAAGGAAACCTGCGCCCATTTCTACTTCTTGCAACCCAATAGCAATAATGCCAACATCCGATGAAACAGAACCCAGCCATAACCGAAGTGATTCATGAGAGGCTCTTCCTTGACCAACATTCCATGTTCCAACTAAAATTCTGACATCATCTCTTCTCAAGTATTCAGCTTCTCTTGCAGCAATTTCTGTTCTGATTATGTCGTCAAGAGGTGATGGAGATGTGAAGGCCCAACCACGTATACCACCATGAGCAGCCAAGCTATAAACATAGCCAACCCCAACTGCTAACTTTAACACAGGGCTGCTATGAGCAGTCCATGACGCTGTCAGATTTCCCTCAAGATCCAATATTTGCACGTAGCCACTAACATAACCCACATATATTCTACTCCCATAAGTGCAAAAACATTGGACAGCATATTGATGGTGAAGAATATCACTCACACGATTTCCATTTCCATCCCACTGGACAAGAAGACCATTAGTACACCCAGTCCAGATCATTCCATCCGCTGTCAGTACCATTGCTTCTGTTCTCTTGGTATCATCTACAAATGCACCTGCACCCCTAGTTGCAACTCGGCGAACAGCGCCTGCAGCTCCCATAATGGCATTACGTGACCGTTGCAAAAAGCCTTGAGATTTCTCCTTCTTTGTTGAAGAAACAAATTTTACCTTCATCTCATCTTCTACAGGTTGATCTTGGACTGGTTGTGCGTCTACCCGATTCTCAATCTGACCCTCAAGATTAAAAACTTTCAGAAGTTCCTTTGAACGGGCATCCCTGCAGAATAAGTAACTCTTAGAAAATTATGTACCTACGATTTCAATATGCTAGCACAAAAGAAAAGCCCCAAACTCAAACTCATTTATGTGTATAAGAGATGCATCTCAATGTCAGAGTAATGCCTCAAGTGAGTAGATACCAAAGTGAGAAGGAAAGAGGCTGAGCACTCCAAACTCTAGCTTTGACATGGTCTGATAACAAGCACTTGATTTCTGAGGAGGATAGACTACATGCACCATTTACAGTTACTTGTGCCCTGAGGTCAATGGATGACCTCTCGACTAACAGAGCAGCCATGTGCTTTTCCTCTGGTTTAAGAGAGAGAGATTTTTCAATTGATTCCCATGTCCAGATCTTAAGAACACCCCCCTCTCCTCCTGACCACAAATCACCTGAATCAAAGCAACGTGAATTGAAAAGTTAGAAGTAAACTGCATACAATCCAAAATCTTTTGGATGAGAATAAATAAGGGGCAGCTTAAGTAAAGACCTCAAAGTAATTAACAATAATATGCTTGAACATTCATAATGACCAAGATAACAGGCATTAAAAAAAAAAAAATCAATTCCTAGCCGAGTTGTTATCAAACCCTTTCAAGCTCTCTTCCTAAGCACAAACATTAGCCAAAAACAGATGATGCAAACTGAAAATGATCCGAATGTGCTTTTTATACTGATTATTTGATTTGAAGATACCCAACATATGCAGTAGATAAGGAATTGACAAGACCAAATCTACTAGAAATGTTATTATACTATGCATTAACCATATATTTCACAATATACTAACACGGCCATATATTTTATCAGTTCTTTTAATTTATAAAAAAAATAAAATTCTGAATATTTATCCACATATCATCATAGCATCAGACAATAATGAGTGAGGTACTTAGAGATGGAATTAACACAAACACATTCAATGCAACATATCTTCTATTGTCCATGAATATTTGATATTTGATATTGCTAATTGATACTATCATCCATGAAAATCCTTATAAAATGTTTAATTGCTTTCTACACTCCTAGTCCCCAATGTCTAATTAACGATTTCTAAAATCACACATTCTTGCCAATCAACTATCATGATCTCAAAACATAACCTTATGAAATTATACTCTTCTGAAAATAAAAATCAAACAAAATTAACAAACATAAGCATACCGTGGGAGCTAAAAATCATAGCAAGAACAGGACCGCGATGCGCCTGCCAAGATAAACCTTCTTTAAAAGGATTGTTAGCATCATCCAAAGGCTGATCCATCTTCCAAGACCTAATCTTCCCATCCTTATGACCAGTCCAAACCAGTTTATTCCCACAATCAGCCATCACACATATTGTAGGAGAAGTATTCACAGACTCATAAAACGGCACCGCATCCTCATCCCCTCTCCTAACTCTCCCACCAATCCCAGCCCCAGGCTTATACGAATCCTCAATATTCCAAAACCTGACCCCATTTTCCTGTCCAGCCCACAACTGAGTATCCGTACAAGCAATGTTCCTCAAGAACCTCCCCACTTGAGTCTCCCTCAAAGGGTGCGGCCTGAGCTCAAGACCGGGCGGCCGTCCAGGATGAACCGCCGCCCTCTTAGGCACTTTAAAGATCCCAGTACCACCACCACTGCCAATGAACTCAGCCAATGATTGAAAAGGCTTGTGTTGCTGATCCCCGTCATTAGCAGAATCCGAACACAAATAGTCTTCATTAACAGAGACCCCCCCTGTTGTGGTAATAACGTTGGAGTTGCTACTGAACAAGTCGTCGTCATCAGAGGAATCATAATAATGGTCAGCAACGGTTGTTGTTGTTGTTTTAGAAGTAGGCCTTGGAATGTTGTTATCAAAGCTGTGTTTGCGAACCAGGGGGTGGCGTCTGGAGCCGGAAGTTGAACGGAGCGGCTGGCTGTAAGAATGGATTTTGCGGGGCGGGGGAACGGGACTGAGGCTGCAGGAAAGTCCTTCATTGTCATTGTCTTCATCCTCCATGATGGTGGCTGTTAATAATTAAACTTTTTTTTTTGTATTATTTGGAGTGATGATTGCAAAAGATTGAAAGCCAGAGAGAACGAAAAAGAAAGGGTCTAAAGTGAGATCCGAAGGAGAAGGGGGAGGCTCTGAATGTGATTGGAAGAGCGGGAAACGAGGATGAGTTAACTAACGGACATGAATATTTAATTTAAATGTTTCCAAAATGGGGATTCATTTCACATTCGGAATTGAATTGAAGTAATAATTTTTTTTTTTTCAAAAATAATTATTAGATATATTAATTAAAAAAACCGAGCCGAACTAGACTAATTTTTTAATTAAAAAAATCAAATCGAACCGAATTAATTGAATAATTTAATTTATTGAATTTTTTAAAATCTAATCATATTATTATTTTATAATTATATATGTTACATTATTTAATTTAGTTAGTGTTTAGTGATGATTAATTTCATGAAATAATTATAAATTTTTATTTTGGTTATTATTCTTTTTTTTTCTTGCATTTTAAATAATTTAAATGATTATTATATCTTATGAAAAAAAATTATTGATGTAGTTGTGATGATTAGATGAGTTATAATATAATAAAAATTTAAGTAAATGTTAGATTCAGTGAATGTTATTAATTTTTTATTTTTTATTATTATTAAAAAAATGAAAAATTCAAATTGTACCAATCTGAATCGACAGTTGAAAATAATTATAATTTTTTAATTAAAAAATAATACACTTATTTTTATAAAAAAAAACCGAATAATTATATTTTATAAATTTTTATATAATTATATCAAATCGGACCGAACTATGCCCACCCCTATTGTTGCCACCATGGTGTTTATAGTTTATATATATATATGGAGGGTAGAATTTTATTAAAAAATTCAAAACAAATTGGATATTTAAATTCTTACATTTATTGATTCAATAGAACAAAAATTGATTTTCGTAGAAAGGTGGTAGATATTATTTATTTAATGGGGGTAAACTAAAATTATCTTATTAATAAATTAGATTTTTCATTGATTTATATGACATATTTTAATAAATTTTCGGAATAAATGAGGACTACTCCTACTCATTTATATGTTATGTTTTTAATAATTTTAAAATATTAAAAACATCATATGATGATATTACATAAAGCAATAGTTTTATTATGTAATTATTTCATATTTAATTGAGAATAATCCTACGTGTAAATACTAATGGGACTATTATTGAATCACAAAAACAAAGGTAGGGGCATACACATACTCCCTTGGCCATCAATGAAATCAGTTTTTGTAGAGATGGTTAAAAAGATTGAGACTTGTGACGTAAGAAGCTTTGAGAAGAATGCTTCAATGGCGTTAAACAAAAAGATATTAAAGTTTATAATATGGGCAAAACTTTGGGAAACTCGGAATAATAAGGAGCTTTTTGAGAATGCTAAAGAATGTTGATTGTTGCCTTGCTGAAAAATTCTATAAGCTTTATGTGGATGCAGCTGTGGGTTGCAGTGATTTGGTATTCGAGGGCAGAAGTAACGGTTGCCGCGGTAATGTAGAAATCTCAGAAGCAGAAGCTACGAGATTTGGCAGCAAATGCAAGGCTAAAGCATCTTGTGATTGCAACAGATTGCCTCTTGTGATTGATAATTATTACTAGATCCACATTTTTATTATATATATGTGCTCTATTACTGTCCACAAGGGGTGTGGTTTGGTGACAAAAGGTTTGAGATTTGATTGACAGGTCCTGAGTTCGAATGCAGATAATGCATTTCTTGTAAGAGTTTGGGACAACCGAGAATTTTACCTCCTCCACTTAAGTACGGATTGGGTGATTTGACGGTGAGATTTCCAACGTTTTAAAAAAAAAAAAAATTATGTGCTCTACTTAAAAGACTAAATGTCACAATGAAGAATGTTAATTTCATTTTTTTTTTTTTGGAAACGTTAGAAACTTCATCGTCAAACTATCCGACTCAAGCTTAAGCAGAGCAAGTAAAACCCCTGATTGTCTCATGCTCTTACAAGAAACGCACCCCCAGAATTCGAACCCATGACCTAAAGGCCAGATTCTGAACCCTACCCCACCAAGTCATCACTTGGGGACGAAGAAGAATGTTAATTACAGTTAAAAGGAAAGTGAAAAAAAATCAAAATTAAGCAATGGCATGTAATATTTAATTGTTGAGTCCAAGGTGATCATCATTAAAGCAGGGAGTGGTTTGCAGACCTTTTCCACCTTCCAAGCTTCTCTCTTCCCTGTAAAATTCGAAATTTCTTTTTAGAGCTCTTGATGACATTAGAGAATAAACCCCCAGTAACCATCCTTCTTTCTTTTTCTGAGAAAATGAGAAAGAAAGCTAAAACTGGAAAAGCAATGAACAACAGAAAATAGAAGGAAATTACACAAGTATTCTTTTTCTCAAACTATGCATGCACAAAAATGCAGTTCATGATTTTGTAGTCCCCCATCATTAAATTCAATAATGCACAAACACATGCACAAATTATTTACTAGTAACCGTCGCCAAGCCATAAAGAATTTACCTTTCTTTCCATTAAAGGCAAAGGTTATTTTATTTTTCCAAAGATTCAAAATAACATGAACAAACATTTTCACATACCTTCCGTGGTCCAATAGCGAGTTCATTATCCACAATAGATATTGCTTGAAATCCCACGGGATATAATACCTCTTCGTAACTGCAAGATAATGAATAAATAAAGAGACATCCATTTTCATGAGGAACAATAAATCTTTGCAGATTGTAGAATTTTAGACAGCAATAAGAGACTTGAAGTGAAAAACTACTCCTAGAAGATCAAGGCAAAAACAAACTGAAGGTAGAGAATTACTCAGGTATTGATACTTTATAAGGGGGTCCACCAACATGATCACTGATCTGCAACAACATAATTTTAGTTTCAGTAGCATCACTGGAGATAGTTTAGACAAATATGTCTTAACAAATAACTAAATCAAATAACATGAGAGTAAGGAAATGGAAAATGGAATGAAGATACAAAGATCTTACTGGAAACATCAGTGTTATAAGCTCTCCATCTGGTTTTAAGAAATCCTTAATTTTCTGTGCCCATGCTGCCCTCATTTCTGGTTCAATGGCACAAAAGAATCTGCAATATGAATAAGAATATCATCATCAACACACAATGTTGATGAAAGAAACAAAACTAAGCTCATTCCAACTTACGTATAATCGAAAATGAGATCAAACAACTCAGTTGGGCGCCAAGTGAAGAAGTCTGCCTTTAAGAAGCTAACATATTTTGCATTTGGTAACGAGGAAGACAACTGCATTAACATTTAGATAGAAGATTAGATTGAAGAAATTTTCAGGAATCAATTACAACAACCACAATGAACCGTTATTCAAGGGACTGCTAAAACTAAAAACCCAACAAAGATTTCATAAAGCATATATCAAAGGTATTCATATAAAGGATGGTCCAGCACACGAAACTTCCCACACTGTGGGCTCTAGGGAGGATTTAATATGTATGAAGCCTTACCCTTTTTTTTTTTTTTTGCAAGAGCCTGTGACCTCTAGGTCACAATAAATTACCGTTACACTATCGTCACAAAAAGGTATTCAGATTCTGGTATAATATACCAATCAAGCTGCCCTAACAAAACTTGTTGCAGCTGAGAAAACTTAAAACACTCTAAATAATAACATGAATAGACCGACTTGGACTGAAAAGGACAATTACACAGTTTAAGTCAATTAGCAAAGGGGGTTATGTTATCACCCTTAAAAGGACCTTTCTAATTTAGCAATTTTATTTTGTTGCATTTGAAAGACTAGGAGGTGAGTAGTAGGCATTCTGTTTAGGACCAGTGCTCAGAGTGTAATTCATTTTTAGTTTTTACAGAGATCACTTTGTCCATCCATGTGCATTTTAGAGAAAAACTGAGACAACTTAGGTTCAGTCCAAAACAAGGTAGCCAGAACTTATATTCCTCAAGACAGAGCACCGATGCCATTGATGAGAGAATCAGTCCAAATGGAGCTTTAAAATAGCAAATGCTTCAAATACCGGAAATTTAGATGGAGATGCAGATATTATCTATCAACTTAACCGAGATACAGAAACCAAATTTAGATTTTTACACTGCAATTCAGTAAGGCATTACAGTGACCCTCACCATCACATCTCATTATCATAGTGTTGAGAAAACAAACTGTAAAAATTACTGTTCAACGTGATCTCTGTAGATAACAGATATTGAACTCATCGAAATTGTGCAGAATGTTGTTACCTCTTCTGCCTTCTTAATGGCAATGTCCGATATCTCCAATCCCACAACATACCGATCAGGACTTGCCATTGCTACTACGTCATAACCCTGATATATTTGAATAGTCTTGTTAAAACCAACTGTGAAATTGCACAAATGTATAACTGACTCATACAACTTACAGTGCCACAACCAGGAACTAGAACCCTGCCCTTGGGAAGGGCTCCCGATTGATGTAAATGTACAATAATAGGTGTTGGTTGTCCCAAATCCCAAGGGGTCAACCCTTGCTCCCAGCACTTCTCCCATCCACCTGATAAGTTAAAGACGTGATGCTTAATCTAGAACAAAAATACAAAAGAGAAACCCTAAACCCAACCCCATATATTCCATCCACACAATGTATGACATCAACAACAACAAAAATCCATCAATGAATTGATATTTAGGGTACGTTGAGTTCCGTAAACACAAACTCAATCAAATATCTAAATTGCCAATCAGCTGCCTACTTATCCTTAACAGCCAGTACGCCACCTCACGTAAATCTCAATCAAATATCTAAATTGCTCATCATCACAGCCTACAAACTCCACATACGCATTAGCTGTCAAACCCAGATAAGAATCTATCTTCAGCAACCAAAATCATCACAAAAAGGGACTAAATTTTGGAACTTTATGTGAAATTTAGAAACTTTATGAGGCAATGAAAGTGGGATTTTGTTTTCTTACCAGAAGAGTCGGAATGCATAACTTGCTGCATTTTGTTGACGCGAGGGTGTGATTTTATGACATTAACGGGATCGTCTCTGCTCTTGTCCATATTCGGTTTGGTCGCACGAATCACAAAACTTCTCGTCCGTCCGGAGCTGATTGGTAACGGTAGAATATTGGGGATTGAGAAGAGGAGAGCGTTGGATAGCAAACCACGACTCACAGTTCGCATAACGTTCTGCTCTGCTTAAAAACGTGCTTTAAAATTTTATTCTTCATTTTATCTACTCTGATGAGAATTCAGATAAAGCCAGCTCATTTAAAATATATGGAAATAATCTAATTTTTAAATAAATTTTATTAACTGTTTATTATTATTTTATCATTTTTGGACCCAGAACGCCTGGTTTTGATCCCATTTGAGGAGAAATTAGAATGGCAAAGAGAAACATACCCATTAATAAGAAATATTTACAATGATATTCAAAAACAAAAACAAAGCCAAAGTTCAAGAATTGTAATCATTCTGCTAGCTGCTGATTGCTAATAAAGAAACCATTTGGCTAGAGAATCAGTAACCATTACAGCAACATACAGCCTTTGCCCAGATGGGTATCTCCTGATTTCCAGCAAGCATAACATTACAATGGGACATGTCCCAAAAGTTTGCTGAGGATTTAATGTCATCTCGTGGCACTTGGAGCATGAATTGGACTTTCACCTTCATTGGGGCTGGTCTTGCCTTTCCACCTTCATCTCCAACCTGAAATTATCACATTATAATTCTGGAAGTCGTGCTCTTTGTAAACATAATAGTCAAGGAATAGCAGCACATTTTTTCATGAGCTCTTGAAGAAGCTCAGTGCAATGACAAGGATAATGACAAACAATTGGTGTGGTGAGTTCTTTTTAATGGAAAGATAAAATGATTGGCAATTTAAAGCACTTATCCAGAGAGATACCCAGCCTAGTCGCACCTCTGAATCATAACCAGTTTTGAACTTGAAGTCTTTGACATATGTGTGCTTGTACACCGATAATTTACAATGGAGGAGCTGAGACCTATGATGCCTTGATAGAAGACTCAATGTATTTCCATTCCAAGGATCAACTATCAGGGCACATCAAGAATAGAAAAAGTCATATTTTTTATATTCCCAGTTTCCAGAATATAAAGAGATGATTTGCATTTCGAAAGAAAATCTCAGGCTAAATAGATATATGCTATATGTCTTAAAATGATAACCAAGCTAGAAGATCAACATGGCTTCGAGAGGCTGGAGCTGGACAGATCAACTCTTGTACCACTGAATATTCAAAATATTTAACAAGAGCGACTAAAGCTTGTATTTTCAAAACTGAAAGAGTAAAATGTCGCGGCAATCTCCAAGGTAGTGTTGTGATTCACTTGATCACTCTAGAGAGTATTTGAGTAAAAAATCGAATTCAAATCTATTACTCACAAGAATAAATACAAAGTTTACACATGAAACTTTAAACAAAAAATCTCTCTCTCTCTATGTTTACAACTCTTTGGGATGAAGAAAATACAGTAGGAATGCCTTGAATTTATAGGCAATGCATGTACAAATTTTTCAATGAGTGAATAGTGCTCCACCATTCACTCCTTTGCCACATTTCTCTCCCTAAAAAGATGGCAGCTTGTCAATCCACCGAATGTTCATTTGGTTTTATTGATGGTTGCTGATCTTGCTGGATCCATTATAATTCTCTCCCTCCAGCTGCATCTAAAACCATAATCATCTGACAGCTATCCCGGTTATGTCTCTACACAACTCTAGCTTGTCTCGAGTAACCACTTTCATTAACATGTCGGCTGGATTCTCATCTGTATGGATCTTCACTAGTCTCAGCAGTTGTTGATCCATCACCTCGCGTATCCAGTGATAGCGAATATCAATGTGTTTTTTCCGAGAATGATATATTGAATTTTTGCTTAAGTCCAGAGCACTCTGACTGTCACAATATATCATGTATTCTGTCTGCTTGATCCCTTAGCCACAACATTTCCTTTCCTGCCTCAGCTATAGCGATGTACTCAGCTTCTATTGTGGATAATGCAATACACCTCTGCAATCTTGACTGCCATGATACAGCTCCCCCTGCAAAAGTGTAGATGAATCCTGATGTAGATTTCCTACCATCACGATCTCCTGCCATATCTGAATCTGTATAGCCTTCCAAGATCGGATCAGCTCCCCCGTAACACAGACGAAACTTTGTTGTACCCTTGAGGTACCTGAGAATCCATTTGACTGCCTCCCAGTGTTGTTTTCCAGGGTTAGAGAGAAAACGGCTCACTACACCCACTGCGTGTGCAATATCTGGCCTGGTACATACCATTGCATACATTAGGCTCCCAACAGCTGAAGAATATAGTATTGCTGACATTTCCTCTATCTCTTTCTTGGATGAGGGGCACGAACTCTTGCTCAGTTTGAAATGGTGCGCTAGCGGAACGCTAACTGGCTTGGCTTTCTATATATCGAACCTCTTAATTATCCGTTCAATAAATCTCTCCTGTGATAGCCATAACTTCTTGTTCTGTCTGTCATGAACAATCTTCATTCCCAAAATCTGTTGAGCTGGTCCTAAGTCTTTCATGTCGAAAGCCTTGGAGAGTTCCTTCTTCAGCTGGCTGATCTTCGCTGCTTCTTGTCCAACAATCAACATGTCATCTATATACAGTAGAAGATCAACGAAATTTCCATCTGGAAACCTCTATGTATACACATTGATCTGCTGCAGTTCTTTTGTAGCATTGACCTACCATGAATGAGTCGAACTTCTTGTACCACTGCCTCAGTGCTTGCTTAAGCCCGTACAAGCTCTTTTTCAGTTTACAAACAAGGTTTTCTTTTCCTGAAACCTTGAATCCTTTTGGCTGCTCCATGTAGATTTCTTCATTCATATCACCATGAAGAAATGTTGTTTTGACATCCATCTATTCAAGCTCCAAGTTCAATCTGGCGACCAATCCTAGGATGACTCGGATTGAAGCCATTTTTACCACTGGTGAAAAAATCTCATCAAAATCAATTCCATTTTTCTGGAGGAATCCTTTGACTACTAGCCGAGCTTTGTGTTTCACCACTTTTCCGCTGCCATCTTTCTTGAGCTTGAACACCCATTTGTTCTTCAGTGCCTTCATTCCCTGTGGGAGCTTGACTATCTCATAAGTGTTGTTTTTCTGCAGAGATTTCATCTCATCCTGTATTGCGTGCAGCCATTTATCTTTGTCTTTATGAGATACAGCTTCGTTGAAGGTTTCTGGCTAAGCAGAATGTATTCTGATCATGAGTATTTAGCTAATGGAATCCGGCTTCGCTTAGATCTTCGTACTGAAGGTTCTGGTTGTCTGTTGTCATCCGGATCTGTGGATGATCCCGAAGCCTCTGATGGAGCAGGCTGCAGCTCCCCCTGCTCAGCACCTCCTTCCTCCTCTGGTTCTGCTCCTGGTATGTCTTGCACCCCATCATCATCTGTGGCCGTTGGTGTTGGTGATGGGGTTGTGTCTGGATTTGCATCGGCATTGTCGGCACTAGTTTTAGAAGGCATCTTGGGCTTTTCAATGTCTTCTATTGTCTGGTCTTCGAGAAACACTATATTTCTGCTTCTGATGACCTTCCTTTCCTTCGGGTCCCATAGTCTGTATCCAAATTCCTCGTCTCTATAGCCTATGAAGATGCATGGAGTAGTCCTTGCATCGAGCTTCTACCTGAGCTCATTGGATACATGTGCAAATGCTAAATATCCGAATATTCTGAGGTGAGAATATGAAGGATTCTTACCAGACCACACTTTCTCTGGAATCTCAAAGTTCAACGGTACAGATGGTGATCTGTTGATCAGGTAGCAGGCGGCCCGAACAGCTTCTCCCCAGAATGGCTTTAGCAGCTTAGCCATGCTGATCATGCTTCTGACTTTCTCCATAATGGTGCGGTTCATTCTTTCAGCGACACCATTGTGTTGTAGGGTGCGTGGAACAGTCCTCTCGTGTCGAATGTCGTGGCTTCCGCAGTAGGCATCGAACTCCCTGGAAATGTATTCGCCTCCATTGTCTGTGCGAAGACACTTCAATTTCTTCCCTATTTCACACTCGACCATGGCATGGAACAGTTTGAAATAGTCCAGGACCTGATCCTTTGTTTTCAGAAAATACACCCATACTTTCTGAGAAGCATCGTCAATAAAAGTCAGAAAATATTTATTACCGCCTAGTGAATTTACCTCCAAGGGACTACATACGTCAGAGTACACCAGACTGAGTAACTCTGATTTCTTTGTAGAAGAGAAATTGAAAGAGACTCTATGTTGCTTACCGAATAGACAGTGGTTGCAAGGATCCAGGTCAGCATTTTTGGAGACAGAGATTATATCCTTCTTTGTCAAGGTAGACAACCCCTTTTCACTCATGTGACCGAGTCTCTGGTGCCACAAATTCTGAGAAGCCTCCGGTTCAGCTCTTCCTTACTTCTTATACCAGCTCGGGTCGGTAAGTTCAGACCGCTTCAGGCCAGCCTCCACAAATGCTCAAATGCCATCAAATCTAATACTTTTTCAGGCCGGGTCGGTATACCAACTCTATTTCATCAGGCGGTTCTGTCATTGGTAACTCTCACGCTCAATGGGCTCGGGTCCTTCATCTACCTTCAGCCGCTCCGGATCCTCTTCATTCTTCTGGTCAAGTATCTTCATTCTCTTGGTCAAGTACAATCTCCAAATTACTTCTTCCGGGGATTCGAACAACATGATTACAAACAAAAAGCAAGTAAATTTAAGGAGAAATGAGAGACCTTGACATCACGGCAGCTCTGAAGTGCAACTTAGGATCAACATCGAAAGAAGACTTAACAAAAGCATTTTGTTCTTCAATATCATAGTGAAGGGAGAGATGCTTGGAAGTGAAAGCCAACTGAGGTTCAAAGATTTGGCCTTTCTTATGATTCTGTAAGGAGACATTGAGCTTTGCAAGACTGTCAAAGAACTTGCATGATATTTTGTGCAAGAAAATTGAGCTTTCACTGTCAAACTCTGAAGTCACTCTAAGAGCAGGCCGTTTGTGTAATGAAAATACTGAATATGATTGCCGTGGTTGACAGGTTGTGGCGGCGGTGGGACCATGTGGTTGGGGATTTGGAGTGAAAGAGATGGTGCTGACGGTTCAGCCACGAAAAATTAATAATGAAGGAAAAAATATTGGCCCATGCAGGTCTCGAACCTGCGACCTTCGCGTTATTAGCACGACGCTCTAACCAGCTGAGCTAATAGGCCAGTTAGTTGAGATAAACGATAAAAAATTAAATAACCGGTCATTTCATGTTATTATTTTGTCACTAGTTCATATATTGTTACTTGTGCTAGATCACTCCTATTACTCTCTCTGTTAACATTTTTCTACTACCTGCTGACTTTAAATGACTATTTATTAATTGATTTATTCTTATGAAAATATTTATTAATTGATAAATACTTCAAAGGGACCATTGGGCTATTAGTGTAGTGGTAGACGTATGGACTCAATTCTCTCAATTTGAAAGTAGATTTTTCCTTATATTTGAGTGGAAGTAAGTACTATAAGTAGACGTAGGTTTCTGGGAGTGCTATAAATGTCTATATTCACCATCCTAATAGATTTCAAATTATATATTTGTAAACTCGTATTGTAATAAAAAATAATTTAAAGGAAAATTTACAAAACCTGCCAAAAATAAAAGTTTGTCATTTGCCAAAATGAGCCACAATGTTTGGGATTTGTGAAACTGGCTAACTTCTTCGAAATAAACTTCAAAGAATCTAAATTCTTTGAGGTACACACCGAAGTCAAAACTTCGAATCTTCTAAGTTTTTAAATTTTTTTATTTAAAACTTCAAAGATCCGAAGTCATTTTTCGGATCTCGGAAGTATTTCTTCGGATTTCTGAAGTTGACAAAATTTTATATAAAACCGGACATTCTCCTTTTGTTCTCGTTATCAAAAGAAATCGATTGCATCGAAGATGTGACAGATCTAATTTTCATTTCTGATTGACACGACAACATTGAGAAATCTATTATGACAGTTTTCCCTAATAGACGTTTATGCATGACTTATCTTAGCAAAAATCTAATTCAACATTAATTTTAACTTGTGTAATCGGATTTTATGTATTAGAAATTGATGTTTTTGGACTTATGTTTTCGGTCTTATACATAAAAATCATATCTATCAATGCAATAGTAAACTATTTCATTGAGCATCAAAATTAATGTCGTATCACATGCTATGATTTTCTTTTATAGTGATAACAAATGGAGAATGTTCGGTTTTATATAAATTTTTTCTAACTTCAGAAATTCGAAGAAATATTTTGGAGATACGAAGCACATCTTCGGAGATTCGGATCTCCGAAATTTTAAATAAAAAAAAATTAAAAATTTAGGAGATTCGAAATTTTGACTAGTACATCAAATCTAAATTGACTTCGGAAAAATTATGATAATATAAACTTTTTTCTGACTTGTAGATTTCCCTACTTTAAAAGACAAATTATTAGAATGAACCTCTTTTCCCATTATTACACACTAGAATTAAAGGAGTACCTGCGGCTCAAGAATCACCAAATGAAGACAAAGCCATAATGGCATATCAGCAATTAAATATCAAAAGCAGGGGCAAATATGTGATCCGAAGGACAAACTCTCCCTCTCAATCAACCAATTTCAAAATCAAATCACATCACTTCCCGTTGCAAGCAAATAGATCTAAAATTGCAGCACTGTCCTTTCTCTGTTTCAATCACGAAATGAACCCACCTTCAAAATCATTATCATCATCTTCAAAATCAACAAAATCAAAATCGCTAAATAGAAACTGCTCTATAAAGATTGCACAAAGAACAAAGCAGCAACAATGTTCTGGAAACGCTTTAAAAAATCTCAACACCACCACTGTTACAAGTAGCAGCAACATCAGCCGCATTGAAGCTCCAAAGGGTTGTCTCAGGTTCTTTCACTCTCACTCCTCTTCTTCAATTGCTAAATCCCATTTGATTGATAGGCCCATAAAAATTAAAACTTTAGCTAAAACTACCCCAAAATCTGCTCCCTGTCTGTCTAAACCGTCGAAACGCAGCGTTGTACAGAAACCCAGTTTTGGAAAAGCTGAGCTGGTTAAGAAAAATGGGACCTTTTTGTACCAGTGTCAGTCTGGGAGGAAACCCAGTTCGAGAAATATATCAAAGTGTAAAATTTCTTCGGTTTTGGATACCGGTGGCAGTCCTGTAGATAAACTGACATCTGGGTCTGAGGCTAGGTTTTGTAATGGTAATGTTGTAGATTTGACTCCTTCGAGTAAGACAGCAACTGGGTCTGGCTTAGATTTCGCAGTAGATAGAAGGGCTGTTGTTGGTGATGATGAGAAGTTGTCAAATGGTAGTGGTAGCAAAAATAAAACACCCCCTATTCAGGCGTCAGTGTCTCCAGAGATACAAGCACAGTGTGGCTCCTCTATAACGGCTACAAGTACGACGCCTGCTTGTTATGGTGCTGGTCATGTTGTGTCTGGGATTACTGATAAGAGAAAATGTAGACCTAGAGGGTTACTAACTGTTGGTGATAATAATGTGCTGGACTTTGGTACTGCCAAGGCTGTTGATAGTATTGAAATAGATGACGACAATGATGAAGAAAACGTTGTAAGAGTTGTTGACAATTCTAGAAGGGTCTCTATTGTGCCTTTACCTGCTGAGGCTTGCATGCATTGGCTTTTGTCTCCTTGTAATGAGGAGGATGAGGAGCAAAAGGAGAATTCTGAAAATGGATCCTGTCAATTTCAGATTCATTCGCCTTCTTCTTGTTTATTTGGTGATAAAGAGTTTAGTTTGGATTTGTGCAATGATATCAATAATAAGAGGCTATCTATGATTGCTAGGAGGAGGAGTAATTCTTTGTGTTCTCCATCTGGAGTTCCTGAGTTTGAAGGAATTTCGGGTGCTTTTCATGAAAATGTGGTTATTTCTTCTTCTCGCAATTGTACACCTAGTTGCAAGGCTGCTGATTTGGAAGAAGAGAGCAAGGGTTGTTATGATTTTGATGAGGAAAATTCCCCGTTCTCTATGGATACGTTGGGTAGTGAAAATATTATTCAAACTCCGCAATCTGACTCAAGCTCTAGTAGATATGCTGGCTTGTCGCGGTTAAAAACAGAAGCTGGACAAAAGCACAACTTTGGTTCTGAGATTGATTTGCTCACTGAAAGTATTCAGATGGAAAATCTGTCATCCAAGGGTTATGAATCGATATGTGATCCAACTGGTTCAAGTTTTCAGTTTGATTTTATGACCACGCCTTCCAACTCTGTTGATCCTTCCCAGTTTCAGGAAGTTTTAGAGCACCGAGCTTCTTGGATGTCGACTTCTACTTCAGGGAATGTGTCGCAATCCCAGATGAAGATATCATGGAGGGAAGGATCGGTGGGTATGAATTTTGAGATGGATGCGTCTGATAGTTGCAGATACTTATCAGATGAAGAGGAAGATGTTAGTGGTTGTGACAATGACCAGTTGAAATCCTGTCAGAATCCTGAGCTCAATGTTGATGGACGGAACTATGAGATGCTGAAAAATGATTTTGGGTCAACTGAAGATTTAGATACCGAAATTGTAGTTAAAGAAAGACTTCCTTCTCAAATTACATGTTCATGTGCAGAGTCAATAAGCACTGATGTTGGTGGCTTGGCAACTTCAGGGGATTCAGATTGGACTATATGCTATAAGAACCACTTGTTTCGAGTATGAATTTTTTTCTTTTAAATTCTTCTCTTCGCATTTACTTCTTCAAAATATTAGAGTAACAAGGTTATCTTTTTGGTGATGTCAAATAATCAGTTAAATGCCACGCATTTTGTGAATGTTTTCTGAAATTTATTCAAGTCCATAATGGAAAATTGTGGACAGCTTTCTTGCTGGTCTCTCGAAGAGTGGTTTGATTATTGATAAGCACCAACTTTTAGTGTTTTTTTCCCCTTTTCTGGGAAGCCCTTCCTACTTCCCAGTTAATGACAGTTGTATATGTTTACAAATTATGGTAGATTTTGAATTTTTGCATTTGACTCCAGCTGCTGAAAGGGAGTGGTGGCCACGGAAATAATTGAGGCAGTGAGAAGAGGTTGAACTTGTTGAAGGCTTTGTGAATATGAGAGAAAGGCATTTATGTGAGTGGTATGGTAATGAGCTTTTTGTTTTGATTATTTTCTGGTAATTTTGAATGAACAAAAATGGTACGTGGTGGCTGTGGGAGAGTTTTTAACTTTCAAGGGTAGTTGACATAATGACTTCCCAATTGAGCTTTCATTTTCATCTGCA
>SKCR01036631.1:0-52442 GCA_019454045.1 Zanthoxylum bungeanum
GTCCCCCGCGGGCTACTCCGTACTCCCAACCGGGCCGCGAGCCCTGAACAGCATGTGTCGCCCCAGATCCTGTGTCCCACACCCACCTTCATTCATGGATGAAACATCGATAATTGTGGTGCCCTTGCCATTTTTTTTTAAATATAGAGAATTTGAGAGTTTAATATTGAAATTGAGAATGAGAATTTAGAATTGAGAGAAATATAGTGAGTTTAGAAATTGATTTGAGGGGATATTTAAATCTTTTTTGGATAAATTTATTATGCTAAAAATATCCTAAAATTATAATTATTATAATGGTGTTTAAGTAATTAGGATTTTATAATATTTATTTTTTATTTAATTAAAAAGCAAAAGAAAAAATTTATATGCAGGCAGCAGCCCCATTTTTTAGGCTACTACCTGCAGGGTGTTAAGAATCGGTTCCAAACCAGAAGTTTACGGTTTCGGTTTGGAACCGATGGAACCGCTAGTTAGGCGGTTCCAAAAGTCCTCTAATCATAATCGAATTGGTTGTGACCGATTCAGTTACGATTTTAACTAATTCAATTTCGGTTCCGAATAGTAATCGTGGTCGGGTCTAGACTTGGCCACCAGTCCGGTTCGGTTCCGAACCGGAATCGAACTAGAAGGTTCCCGGTTCAGAAACGGAAGATTTCCGGTTCCACAAATGTGGAACCATAACCAAACCAGATAATTATGGTTCGATTCTGGTTCCCTGCGGTTTATTTTTTTAAAAAAATTAATAATGATTTTTATTAAAAAATAAAAGTGAGATTAAAAAATTTATCTAAAATTATGAATTTGAATTTAGATTACATTAAATTAAAAATAAAATTAAAGAGCTTGAAGTTAAATTTTTATAAATTTAAGTTGCCTACTTGTTTCGTACCTGACAGTGATAGCCCTCTCGATACCTTATTGGAGCTTTGTAACTATAGTGGCTGGTTTCCCGTCGTTAGAGCGTTGTCCTAGTGCGCGGAGCCCCGGAAGGTGTTAGTGGTTTTGTATCCTCCAAATGTGAGATAAATTAAAGCTCACGTAATTTCATTACCTTTTTAGATAGTTCCCCATTACAATTAACAATTATAATCTGCTCAATTATCATCATTATCAGTGCATGTTGATCTTTCAACTCATGTTCCGCTTGCATTTGCATATGCATTATCGAACAAGTCTTCAAAGTCATCAGGAGCATCTTATTGTTGCCTCTAATCAGTTCGGGTCCAATCATTCACACATGTTGTTGCTGTCAAAGTGCTTGGATGTAATGAATATTGTCTCTCTTCCAAAATATTGCCTCTTAAGCTGAAGGCTTGCTCAACAGCAACGGTAGAAATAGGTGCTACCAACATCTCTTTAGCAATAATTGATAATACGGGAAAATATTTTGATGTCGGTTCCACCTGCAAGTATTTGAAAATTTTTACGCACTAAACTTTAAGTAGAAAACTCGAAATTTGTAGATAAATAATTATCTAATTCCAGGTTGTTTGTCGTGTTATCCCTATGTTTTTTATTTCGTTGTAGTAACCAATGATCACATACGCTAAGTCTTGAATGTATTACGGGTTCACTACTACTAGTTCCTACTGATTGCAAGTTATTGATAAGTGCAGTTTATACCCACTTATTTCTGCATTCTTAGTTTACTATTTTGTTAGATTCCGTATCATTTAATGTATTTTGTAGTTCTTTTATGTTTTATTTGTAGGAAATATTGGAACATAGATCTTGGGGCATTTGTACGTGTTTTGGGACCTTACGGATACATCGGCAGCACGCGGGAAGAGCAGAAACACATAACACAAATTTCAGAAAGACTGCCACGCGCCTTCAAAAATCTTCCTTACAAATTCTAGCAGCTTTGGCCCCGCGGTGCCACTTGCCAGCACCGCATACCCCAGAAACACCAATTTTTAGGGTTTTATATGCACAAAGACTCCAAGATTTTATTATAAATACACAAGTTCATCAAAAACCCTTTAAGAGGAGACTAATACACAACACAAACACATAAAACACATATTTTAGAGAGATCCATGGAGGAGGATTGAAGAGTGACAAGAGGAGACGAAGGCGGTGACGATCGAAGAGGAAGTGATTCAATTCGGGTTTAATCATATAGTTTCTTTCTTAGAACTTTAATGATTTCCATTATATTCATGACCATTTTTTTATTGTTTTATCTTTAGTCATGAACTAACTCCATAGTTCTAGAGAATGATGTAACTAATGCTTGAACCTATGTATTGATTGTCAATATTGTTATGAAGTTTTATTCAGTTTATTTATATTATTTTGTGCTTAATGCTTCTTGTTTGTTGGCCACAAATTGAGATGATATATGTTTAGAATATATCGCTTGGGAGATAGGGATTTTGAATAGGATTTAAAGAATATAACCTATAAGTTTTATAGAGTTCGAGAGAATCTATAGTTCCTTTGAAGTCGTTAGCATAGAATCACAAAATGTAATGAGTTATTGATTATTAGATTTTTATAAGGATATCGAAGTCTATAGTTGATAATATTTTCACTGTTGCTCAGGAGATGGAGTGAATACTTTAGGATTCTTGACTTATAAACAATGCAACTGAACAAGGATTAATTGGCATGGCAAATACATAGGGGATAGTTAAGTGAAATCAGACTCTAGAATCTCTCTCGTATTAGTTCCTCAAATTTAATTATTTTTATATCTTATTTATTTATTTAAATCTTTATTAATTATTTTCTAAATAAAGTTAGGATTATCAATTATAGTACTTTGTGTGATTTGAACACAATACATGCGGGTTCGACACTCTTTCACTTATCTATACTAAAACTTGACACCGTACACTTGTGGTACGATATAAAATATCGCAATAAGATTTTGGCACCGTTGCCGGGGACTGTTAATTTAATTCACACTAATATTATTACCAAGTAATCTTAGCTTTAATTTGGATTTTTATTTTTGTTTATCTTTGTTTTTATTTTTCTTTTATTTTTTTATTTTTGCTTGATTATTGATTTTTTTTCTTTTTGTGCTTCAGTGAATGCGAAGATCCACAAGTCTCGACTCACTCCTATTTTATCCTGAAATAGAAAGAACAGCGAAGAGAATGAGGAAAGAAACGAAATTTGAGAAAGAAGCAATGGCGGTTGAAAACCGAGAGAACAATCCACGCAATGTGGCAATCAGAGATCACTTCAAGTCGGTCATAGATGATAATTACTCTGGGATTGCGCATCCGCCAATCAATACTAACAACTTTGAGCTGAAACTCTCATTGATCAACATGGTGCAAAAGAATTAGTTTGGGGGTTCAGCTGTAGAGGATCCCAATTTGCATTTAAGGATGTTCTTGGAGATGGCGGATACCATAAAGATGAATGACGTGACTAAAGAGGCTATCAGGCTACGCTTTTTCTCATTCTCTTTAAGGGATAAAGCGTGGGATTAGCTTCAATCGATACAGACGGGAAGTATCATGACATGGTAGGATATGGCCACAAAATTTCTTGAGAGGTTCTTTCCACCAGCTAAATCAGCTCAACTGAGAGCAGAAATTAGCATATTTAAGAAGCTGGAGACTGAGAATCTGTATGAAGCATGAGAGCACTTTAAGGATCTACTCTGAAGATGCCCACAACACGATTATGTAAACTGGGTCCAGATTCAATTGTTCTATAATGTGCTGACTGGTTCGAATAGGACTGTGGTTGATGCAGCAGTTGGGGGAGCTTTATTCAAGAAGTCAGCTGAGGATGCCTATAATCTGTTAGAAAAAATGGCCATTAACCACTTTCAATGGCCAAGTGAACACACTACGGTGACCAAGGTGGCTGGAATATATGAAGTGGACCCTCTTGTGACACCACAGCTCAAATTTCATCCCTATCGACTCATGTAGCAGCCCTAACAAATCCACGAGTACAACCATCTATTGAATCAGCGGCGGCTACAAATAGGCTGTTAGTGGAAGGAGACCCGAACTTTGAGCAAGTGACCGGCGTAAACACACACGTATAACGCAAGCGCACGTATCATTCAAGTAGTATAAAAATATCGATCCCACGAGGACTTAATATCTAATCTATTAATTTTATGAAGTCAAATGATTACTAGTATCTAACAGGTTGTTTGATTGATTTGAAATGGTGACGATTCTAAATTTAAAAACAAGTAAATAAAATTGTTCGAAAGTAGGTTTTAAGAAAATTCAATATTAAAAACTATCTAGGGTTGTGATTTCTTCCAATATCATTTTAAAGATGAAGTGGTTATTTTATGTTTGTGTAATAAATCGATTTACTAACCTGGAACACTAAATTATGCAAAAGCCTCTATCGATGGTCAGACGTAAATACCCAGTTTAACCCAATTGAACCATATGTCTATGTCAACCAAATTATCTGGATTCATTAAGTTTAAGTTCCAATTATGGTTACCCCCGCCCGACAGGTATATGTCTATCCTGTAAGGAAATCTATTAAAGGGTTATCTATCCTCAAGGAAGATCGTGGGCTATTAAGTCTAAGGCTGAAACCTAAAATTCCTTTTTCAAGTTTATTTTAAATTTACCACATCAATCTTATTGGTGATCAGACAACAAGAAGCATTAAGCTTAAGACTTAATAAGTAAACCTTTAAATTACCCAAACTATAATTTAACCCTTTATAAACCGGTGCTATTGGATTTCATCACAACCCCAGATAATTGGCTTAGTTACGACACATATTTACGGGTAGTAAAAAAAACTTAAATAAAATAAAAGACATAAAGTAAAATACTGAAAATTAAATGCTGAAAAGTAAATGCTGAAAAGTAAATTGCTAAAAAGTAAATTGCTGAAAAGTAAATGCTGAAAAGTAAATAAAGTAAAATTACAATAAAAGAAAATGCTGAGGTAAAATGATCCACTTTTATTACTTCTATTTTAGATATCTCCCTTAATATAATATATTAACTTTGCATGATAATTACCAACCAGCCATATAGGCGGTATCCAGATTAAGTCAAATTAATAATTAATTACCAACCGACCAATCAGGCGGTATCCAGTTTAGTCAGGTTAAAACCAATTTAAATAATTACCAACCGACCAATATGGCGGTATCCTCGTTAAGTCAGGTTTTAACTAGTTTATATATTATAATTAAGGGAGATTAATCTAAATATTAGTAATAAAAGTTTTATCTTTTACCCCAGCAAAGGGGAGTTACCTTCTCATTACTGAAAAGTAAAAACTGAAAATTAAATAAAGAAAAGTATTGTGCGTAAAAGTAAATTGCGGAAAGTAAAAACTGAAAAGTAAAGAAAAGAAAGTGCGAAAACGAAAATTAATTACTGAAAGCTGTAAATAAACAAACAAGATACAATCTTCTTAGTATTCTTAAGGAATTCCTTAGAAGAAAGTATGAATTTTACAAATGAAATGGCTTGGTATTTATAGGCAAAATTTTGCCTCCATCAAATCATCCACCAAATCAATTATTAATTGCTCCACTAATTGCTCCAATAATTGCTCCACTAATCTCTTATCATGTTTGGTGATGATTTGATAATTTTTATTATTTTTTTATTAATTATTTTTTTGCTTTGAAAATGATTGAAAGTGACTTTAATAATTACACACTACACACTTCTGGATGGTTCATCAATTTCGGGCATGAAATATTCATAATTAGAAATTATTTTGTCTTTAAAATTTGTATATATTTGACTCTTCTTTAATCTGGAACTTGAATCAGCTCAATCCGATATCTGAGTAAAAAGTTATGCCCAAAATACGACAGATGCGCAAACCTGGAATTTCCAAAACTGCACTTCGTCAAAACGCCCTTTCAAGTTTCCAATCTCCAAAATTAAAATATCAAGTCCAATAATTGCCCTTATTTGACCCATATTTCATCCTAAATGATTTCATTGAGACCCGATATTATTTTATCTGCAAAATAAACTAAAACACATCAAAACGTTCATCAAACCCGAGAAACTAAACAAAATATTAAGTTAAAGGGGCGGTAAATATTGATATATTTTCCGCTCATCAGCAAGTCCAATATGTGAACAATCGGAACTTCAACAACTATAGAGGCAATCATGTGCCTAACCGCTATCATCTGAACATGTCATATGCTAATACAGAGAATGTCTTGCAACTTTCATCTGGCTTCAACTATCAAAGCGCTAAGCAGAAATCTTCCTTGGAAGATTTCAGGAGCACGTTTGTTGCTAATACTTCAGCGAGGTTTAAGAAGAATGAGTCAAGGCTAAACAATATTGAGACACACATAGAAAATATAGGGGCAACAATGAAGTCTTTAGAAACACAGATTGGGCAGATTGCGTCCTCCATGACCAATCAACAGTAAGAAGCATTTGGATAAAGTGCCACAGCCCGCCAATCAATCTTTTTCATATCATAACTACCAGTGGATACCAAAGAAGAAACCACCATGACCATTTGGGTGGTTGCGTCTAGCTGAAGACGTTAAACTTAGCGGTAGCGGGGAGGCAACCCTTGCATTTATTTTATTATTATTTTCTTTATTTTAATTTTTATATTATGTGCTATTGTTTATTTATTCATTTGCATGTTATTTATGCAGGTAGCACGAAATACACAAATCCCGCGCAACCAAATTCAAACCAGTAGGAGTCTGATCAACTCCATGCACGGTAGTGTTGTTCCTTAATTTTTCTTCTTTATGTTTATCTTACATTGAGGACAATGCAAGTTTTAAGTTTGGGGGTATGTGCATGTAGTGATAGTTCCTGCTATAAAAATAAAAAAATAATAATAATTTATTTTTAATCCTTGATAGTAAAGCATAAGTCTAATGATGAATTTGTTTGCTTTTGATGACATATTAGAAAAGATAAGTGCCCAACTGACTATTATCTTATGTCTTGAGTATGTGATCTAGGTTAGACTTGTAAGCACTTAACAATAGGTTTTCAATAGTAAGAATTTAAGTAGTTGACAAAGTGACTAGTTAAAGAAATTGCATGTCGATGAATGACTGTTTGCTTAGATATCCATCCCAATATGCTAGTGTTATGATGTATGGTATGATAAAAAAATGTGAAAAGAAAGAAGTTAAACCACATATAATCGATAAGCGTGAAGCTACCCATGGGCGAGTGTTAGGACCACCATGAGGAGAAATGCTACCTTAAAAGGTAGGTGTGTTAAAAAAATAAAAAAAAAAAAAAAAAAAAAAGCATACCATACTGAGCACAGAAAGGCGAATACATAGTACCTTTGAGATATCCAGGTTGGTTTGACCCATCGGATCTCAATTTTTAAGATGAAATCATTGAGTTGGCTTACTTATGAGTCGAGCTGTGAATGAACCTTTACACACACATACACTGTGAGTCTAGCTTAGATGATTTATTCAAGAACTTGGATTTGAGTTGCATTGAGTACTTTGAAGGTTCTCTGATTACATTGATAAGCATTCTTTGAGGACAATAATATGTATAACTATCAAGACTATTTTCTTTTCTACTATTATTATTATATTTTTTCATGATTGCATGTTTGTGAATGACGTTTGTGGGTGTCGTCGCTGTAAGCACTCACGAGACTATAACTCATCCACTAGGGTCGCTTAGGGGTTTAAAGGCTTATTGCATACGCTAAATACAATCGTGATTCCTACGAAAGTGGCCTAGTTAATTTTTTTATTTTTTTTTTATTTAGTTTTTATTTTGTCTTTTGCCGAGACTAGCAAAATCTTAAGTTTGGGAGTGTTTGATAAGTGCGGTTTATACCCACGTATTCTTGCATTCTTAGCTTACTATTTTGTTAGATTTCGTATCATTTAATGTATTTTGTAGTTCTTTTATGTTTTATTTATAGGAAGCATTGGAACATGGATCTTGGGACATTTGTACGTGTTTTGGGACCTTACGGATGAATCGGAATCACACAGGAAAAGCAGAAACGCAGAACATAAAATTCAGAAAGACTGTCACGCATTACGATGCACACTTCCAAGGCGTCGCGACGCGCCTTTGAAAAATCTTCCTTACAAATTCCAGCAGCTTTGGTGCCGCGGTGCCACTTGCCAGCGCCGCGGCGCCCCGCAGACCCCAGAAACACCAATTTTTAGGGTTTTACATGCACAAGGTGTAGGACACAGAACCTGAGCGACGCCGTTCCTAGGCTCGCGGCCTAGTTGGGAAGGATTACATAACATGGAGTCGCCACCCGGTGTGAACCGGGACAAAGATTTAAGGCCGCACTCACCCCTCGCAAGGGAAAACCTCAAACCGTTGGGTTCGGAATGGTCCCTTACTTATGTCACTTGTAATGAAAGGATTCATGTAATAATTTAAACAAGCCGAAGTAACACTTATTCCTAAGAGTATCATGCTTCTAAATTCACATTTATAAAATAAAATACGCGCCTAAATGTACATGTATTTCACATATATCTTACATTTAAATTTGCATGCTTAACATATATCAAGATAGCAACTAACATACAACTCTACTTGCATATCACATTCAGGAAAAAGACACAAGCACACATATTAACCATATAAGCACACATATGGGCACTTTTCAAGTGGTACGTGGAATTGTGGCCCAAGTACAGACCGCACTACCGTCCATTCGGAATCGGCTACGGAATTTACGTCTGGGTTTCCATCCGATATACCGCAAGAAACAATGCTCAAATGTTATCATGACATAAGCATACGAATTGTGACACATTTGCATAAGAAAGATCAACTAATAGGCAATTATGCATGAATATAATAAGACAGACTCAGTTCAGTGTGTGTGCGTTCGTGTAGCGTTCGTAAACGCGTTCGAACGGAAATGAAACAGAATGCTCACGTTCGAGTAGCGTTCGTAAACGCGTTCGAACGGAATGAAACAGAATGCTCACGTTCGAGTAGCGTTCGTAAACGCGTTCGAACGGAGACGAGACAGAATGTTCACGTTCGAGTAGCGTTCGTAAACGCGTTCGAACGGAGATGAGACAGAGAGCTCACGTTCGTATGGCGTTTGTTAACGCGTTCGAACGGATACGAGACCTGACACATAATAAGGCAAAAAAACACATGCGCGTTCGAGTTGCGTTCGTGAACGCGTTCGAACGGAAACGGACCTGATGCAATACATAAACAGAAAACAAAAGGGCGCGGCGAAGCACTGCCGTAAAGGTGACCTTTTGAGGCTCTTGATCTCTCAAAGAGAGGACCTTTAGACCAACATGCTAAGCCCATGCGCGTCATATCATACATGCAAGCATAGAACCAATCATATCAACCAAGTATGCCCGATTGAACGCATCTTACATCCAATCCGAACACACGTCAACCGGCGCGGCAAAGCATCGTGGTAAAGGGCTTTTAGCCCCTCCCCATAGGGGATCTCACAACACACTTACTAAGCCCATGCGCTCGATTGGATCATACGAAAATAAACAACATATTGAATTCAAGAGAAGACTAAATAAACAAAAAGCAACACAACAAAAGAGAGATGGTGCCGTTTACTCAAGCGGTACGTGGAGTTGTGGCCCGAGTACAGATCATATTACCGTCCATTCGGAATCGGCTATGAAATTTATGTCCGGGTTTCCATCCGATATACCGCGAGAGTTGACACATCTCTCATTCATCTAATGCCCACAACATGTTACATATCATAATTCATGCATATTTACATACTCAAAAATCACAACACACATTTCAACATTACAATCATACAAGGAATACTTAATAAATAATGCGGAAAAGGAAAACAAGTGTGAAAGATACCCTCAGGTCTAACCTTTTAAGTCGTCTCTCAGACTCACGTTCCACGAAGATCGAAAGGGGGGTAAAGCTCCGCAACTTTTCTGGTCCCTGGTTCAACGTCCTAGCTCACTGCTTCGCTGCTTTGCTTATTGTTCGAACTCCGTTCTGCTCCTATTCGGCTCATGTTTTGCTGCTCACTGCACGGGCTACCTGTTTCAATGTTTTCAAAGAACTATTCCGAGTTGTGTGGGTTCTTAGTGCAATTAAAAGTGATTATTTTTAAGGTTATCTATGTAGTTTTCTAAGTTACTGTTTTTTTAAGGACTTTGGGTTACTGTTTTAAGGTAATCTAGGAGGTTGTTTTGGCGTGTTTTAGAATTCGGCTATGGGTGAGTTGGGTTCGGCTATGGAGGGTGGTCTTGTGGTGGTTTCTTTGTTTTATTTTTGTGTGTGTATGAAGTGTTTTCTCTTGGATGTGTTTTGGGTGTGTAGAGAGAGTTTAGAGAAATTTCGAGAGAGCTTGGGTGTGAATTGTGTTGTGTGTCCCAGAATGGCCTTGGTTAGGGGTTGTTTATATAGAGAATGGCTAGGGTTTACAAGGGAAGGGATTTGTGCATTAATTAGGATATGATTTAGTTTTAAACAAGGAATCAAAGGATTGAGGGGGGGACAAATATTTTACTTTAGGAAGTTGTAATATTTAGTTTGTGTTGGTTTAGGAATACAAATATTTTATATTGGTAAGTATCTTATTAGATTAGGAAGTCAAATATATGATTGGCTTTAATTGGTTAAGATTGATTTTAATTTGGTATGATTATCTTTTGATTTAGTATGTGATTTGTTTAATTTAGGCATGATTTTAGTTTAAGTTGGTAATTGTTTATTTTAATTGGTAAATGATTTAAATGTTTTATTTAATGTTTAATATTTAATTTAATATTTAATTATTTAATTTGGGATGTGTTTTATGGGCTTTGGGGAGCTAAATGGGCTGGGTGTGAGGCTAGCAGCAAAACCAGAATTACCGAAACCGTTCGAACGCTCCCTCGAACGCTAAACGAACGCCCGCAATCTGTTTCCCGTTCGAACGAAGCAACGAACGCAGCACCAACGAAGACAGTGAGCTTGTTTATTCTGAATTCCCCCTTCCGATATCCGTTTCCCGTGACCTCCGTGACTCAAAAGGTAGTGTCTCCAAAATGAGACTCATCATAGGGTTTTATGCGTAAAAATGCAGTGCCTACAGTCGCCCCCACTTTGATGGGACTTGTGTAATGTGCAACAGTGACAATCCTATCAAAGTTATGCAATGCATTTCTACTTACCTGGCTCGCCAGCTGCCACTTGACTTACCATGTGTTGAGTTGCGTTGATTTGGTGGTGAGGTGCTGCGACCCCTGGTTTATTCCCGAAGTGAGCTGAGGGTCTTGTTCCCATTTTGAGCTGATGGTCTTGTTCCCTGATTTGTTGAGTGGTGGGTTTTGTTCCCGTGGGTCTTTTTCCCATTTTGAGCTGAGGGTCTTGTTCCCTGAATTGTTGAGTGGTGGGTTTTGTTCCCGTGGGTCTTGTTCCCATTTTGAGCCGAGGGTCTTGTTCCCTGAATTGTTGAGTGGTGGGTTTTGTTCCCGTGGGTCTTGTTCCCATTTTGAGCTGAGGGTCTTGTTCCCTGAATTGTTGAGTGGTGGGTTTTGTTCCCGTGGGTCTTGTTCCCATTTTGAGCTGAGGGTCTTGTTCCCTGAATTGTTGAGTGGTGGGTTTTGTTCCCGTGGGTCTTGTTCCCATTTTGAGCTGAGGGTCTTGTTCCCTGATTGATACTTACATGGGCCTCGCCCCCAGGCTGATACGGTGCTGTTGCTGTTTCTGATTGGCTTGTCTTCACCGTTTTCTCTATTTCTGCTTCAAAACCTGTGAATACAAAACCAAACAAACACAAAAGGATGCAAAGTATGTTACGTGTATGCATGCATGCATAAGTTCCTTATCCCGTTAGGTTAGGTCTTCTGCCAATTCTCTTGGTGACTGCTCGGTTTTCTCTCCCTCGGGTAAAGTATTGCTTCATTCTTTCCATATTGATCGGCTTGGTGAACTCATTCCCTTCTGACAGTCTTATTGCCCCATTTCCCTATTTCTGAATGGCTATCTCATCTTTTCTGTTTTCTTTTTCTGAGGATTCCCCGAGTTCTAAATATCGCTGAGTATCATAGTACTAAGGTTTAATGCTTTTCTCAAATATACCCATGTTGCAGAAGAGATTCAGCGAAATGAACGTCTTTATTATCATAAAAAAGGTTCGAACAAGTAGACAAAACCAATGTCTTTATTATTAAAAAAGCAAGATCAAATAAACTAGGAGGAACAGCTTCATCATTCGCAGCATTGCCTTTTCTCTTGACCTATGGTCCTTCGTTGTCATCCATGTAATAAGCTTGGTGGTGGAGGGTTTTGAGGACAAAGGTTTCGGGTAGGCCAGAGTTGATCATGTAGGTGGGTGGTGGAACAAAGTGGTAGTTTGGTAGAGGGTTTCTGTGTGTGTCAGGTTGTTCTTTCTCTGGGTCGGGTATTTTGTGAGCATCGATGAGGTTTTGGATTTCATGCCTAAGGCGGGGGCAGTTGTCAGTGTCATGACCTTTTTGCTGGTGGAAGTGGCAATATTGGCTCAGGTCGAAGTAGTGTGGCACAGGGTTTGGGATTGGTCTAGGGTCTAAAGGCTTCAGGAGTCCTTGTCCTTTCAACTTCTCAAGCACCCTTGATATAGGTCTACCAAGATTGGAGAACCGCCTATTTCTGACGGTAGCGACCTCTGCCGTAGTGGGCTTGGTCTCAAAGTGCCCTCCAAAAGTCCGCCTATTCTGGCCATAGGACTTTCTGTTTTCAGCCTCCTCTTCTTCGATATCCATAACAGTCTCTCTCAACTGTCGGAAATCCACAATCATGGAGGTCATTCTCCTCAGCTTGCCATAAATAGAGGGCTTGGTGCCCTTGATGATCATTTTGATCTGGTCCTTCTCAGAGGGCCGAGTCTGCATCTTCAGAAGCTGGCTTCTCCAGCGGTCTACATACTCTTTGAAGCTCTCATCCGGCTTCTGCTTAGTGTTCTCCAAATCTCGGAGTGACAAATCAATCTCCAAGTCTGTAACATACTGCTTCAGAAAAGCGTCAGCTAGTTCCTTCCAATCTTCCTTAACCTTCTTCTCAAGGCTATGATACCAAACCACAGGTGCCCCCTCGAGTGACATCCCAACATCTTTTGGACTTGGCGCTGAGACAGGCCAACTGAACTCATAACAGACACATACTGACGGAGATGCACCCTCGGATCTCCATTTCCATTGAACTTAGCCAAATCCGGCATCTTAAACTGCGCTGGCAACTGCTCCTCAAACTTCATTGTCTCATAGTCTAGCAAATCTTCATTCTTACCCCTCATCTTGCGGGCAACGGATTCAACCTGATCCCTGAGCTTCTGTATCTCGGCCTGAGACCCAATCACTCTGTCTGTTGCATACTCCGCATTGTCATCATCAAAAGCGGGGATATCATCCCCCAACCCATTCAGAGGCTTCTCGCGCCTTACATTCTCAGAATCTTCCCCAGCACGGGGCACAGCCATATTTGTCATGGCAGCAGTCAAGGCTTGCAACTGTTCAGTAATCTTGGCCAAGCCACTTTCCAACTGATCTATCCGGGATACCTCAGTATCTGATTCACTCATGTCTGTTCTCGGTATTTTGGTGAGTCTTCCTTTTTTTCTAACCCAACGGGAATCTATGATGGCTTTCAGAACACAAGGGTTAACATGATGTATGTATGCATGATGTGGATAAGAACATATATTAAATCAAATAAAATTCTCAAACAAATCGGCCTATTATCATTTTAGAATCTTTCGGGTTAACTGTCATAAGAGTGAACCCGTCCCAGTTTAAATGGCCTAACGAGTTCATGTCTTATGGCAAAGAGCCCAACCAAATCCAAATGATAAAATTCCGAACACAATCATAAAATGGCCCATTGTTATTTAGAAGCCTTTTGGCCCAATCGTCATAAGATGTGTTCTTGTCCCAGTTTAAATGGCCCAACAAGCCCATATCCCATGATAAATGGTCCAAATGGATCCAAACAACGATGTTCCCAAACACAAGCATAAAAGATGATGCAAACATGACATAATAATTTTTACAGTATGGCCCATCAACATTTCAGAAGCTTTGGGCCTAATAGTCATAAGGTACGAACTTGCCCCAGTTTAAATGGCCCAGCAAGCCCGCATTTCTGACAATAGTCCAACTGCATCCAAATGAGGATGGTCCACAAGCACATACTCAAGGAAATAATTGTTACTTTAGCCAACCCGGTCTATAGGTGGGTTAGTAAGAGTATAGACAAAGGCTCTCACTGGCGAAGGATGGCCCACAACTAGGTCTCCCCACTCAAGGGTTCGAGCAACCAAGTGGGCGCACCCTTTTTTATACACTAAGGTACGTGCCAATGAGCTATGGTATGTGACGGACTGTCAAATGGATTTCCCGTTGTAGATCCCCCAGAGGGAAGGTGGAGCGAGGCTCACTTAAATACCCAAGCCTCTTAGGCTCTTATCGCTTGTTGTCAGGAATAAACAACGAGTCCTCCAAATTAGTCCATCACAAAGGCTACGAGTAGATGGCTATCTAGGTGCCTTCACAGCTTTTCCTTCTAGAAAGGTAGTGAATGAAGGAAGACACCAACCATTACCTAGCCTAAAAATGCCTTTGATTAAACCCTCACTTTATCCACTATAGACACGGTCAATTTAAAACATAAATCCAAACATTACAAGACAATATTTCGGGGCCAACTTTCTATCCCCAGTGGAGTCGCCAGACTGTAGGACACAGAACCTGGGGCGACGCCGTTCCTAGGCTCGCGGCCTAGTTGGGAAGGATTACATAACATGGAGTCGCCACCCGGTGTGAACCGGGACAAAGATTTAAGGCCGCACTCACCCCTCGCAAGGGAAAACCTCAAACCGTTGGGTTCGGAATGGTCCCTTACTTATGTCACTTGTAATGAAAGGATTCATGTAATAATTTAAACAAGCCGAAGTAACACTTATTCCTAAGAGTATCATGCTTCTAAATTCACATTTATAAAATAAAATACGCGCCTAAATGTACATGTATTTCACATATATCTTACATTTAAATTTGCATGCTTAACATATATCAAGATAGCAACTAACATACAACTCTACTTGCATATCACATTCAGGAAAAAACACAAGCACACATATTAACCATATAAGCACACATATGGGCACTTTTCAAGTGGTACGTGGAATTGTGGCCCAAGTACAGACCGCACTACCGTCCATTCGGAATCGGCTACGGAATTTACGTCTGGGTTTCCATCCGATATACCGCAAGAAACAATGCTCAAATGTTATCATGACATAAGCATACGAATTGTGACACATTTGCATAAGAAAGATCAACTAATAGGCAATTATGCATGAATATAATAAGACAGACTCAGTTCAGTGTGTGTGCGTTCGTGTAGCGTTCGTAAACGCGTTCGAACGGAAATGAAACAGAATGCTCACGTTCGAGTAGCGTTCGTAAACGCGTTCGAACGGAATGAAACAGAATGCTCACGTTCGAGTAGCGTTCGTAAACGCGTTCGAACGGAGACGAGACAGAATGTTCACGTTCGAGTAGCGTTCGTAAACGCGTTCGAACGGAGATGAGACAGAGCTCACGTTCGTATGGCGTTTGTTAACGCGTTCGAACGGATACGAGACCTGACACATAATAAGGCAAAAACACATGCGCGTTCGAGTTGCGTTCGTGAACGCGTTCGAACGGAAACGGACCTGATGCAATACATAAACAGAAAACAAAAGGGCGCGGCGAAGCACTGCCGTAAAGGTGACCTTTTGAGGCTCTTGATCTCTCAAAGAGAGGACCTTTAGACCAACATGCTAAGCCCATGCGCGTCATATCATACATGCAAGATAGAACCAATCATATCAACCAAGTATGCCCGATTGAACGCATCTTACATCCAATCCGAACACACGTCAACCGGCGCGGCAAAGCATCGTGGTAAAGGGCTTTTAGCCCCTCCCCATAGGGATCTCACAACACACTTACTAAGCCCATGCGCTCGATTGATCATACGAAAATAAACAACATATTGAATTCAAGAGAAGACTAAATAAACAAAAAGCAACACAACAAAGAGAGATGGTGCCGTTTACTCAAGCGGTACGTGGAGTTGTGGCCCGAGTACAGATCATATTACCGTCCATTCGGAATCGGCTATGAATTTATGTCCGGGTTTCCATCCGATATACCGCGAGAGTTGACACATCTCTCATTCATCTAATGCCCACAACATGTTACATATCATAATTCATGCATATTTACATACTCAAAAATCACAACACACATTTCAACATTACAATCATACAAGGAATACTTAATAAATAATGCGGAAAAGGAAAACAAGTGTGAAAGATACCCTCAGGTCTAACCTTTTAAGTCGTCTCTCGGACTCACGTTCCACGAAGATCGAAAGGGGGGTAAAGCTCCGCAACTTTTCTGGTCCCTGGTTCAACGTCCTAGCTCACTGCTTCGCTGCTTTGCTTATTGTTCGAACTCCGTTCTGCTCCTATTCGGCTCCTGTTTTGCTGCTCACTGCACGGGCTACCTGTTTCAATGTTTTCAAAGAACTATTCCAAGTTGTGTGGGTTCTTAGTGCAATTAAAAGTGATTATTTTTAAGGTTATCTATGTAGTTTTCTAAGTTACTGTTTTTTTAAGGACTTTGGGTTACTGTTTTAAGGTAATCTAGGAGGTTGTTTTGGCGTGTTTTAGAATTCGGCTATGGGTGAGTTTGGGTTCGGCTATGGAGGGTGGTCTTGTGGTGGTTTCTTTGTTTTATTTTTGTGTGTGTATGAAGTGTTTTCTCTTGGATGTGTTTTGGGTGTGTAGAGAGAGTTTAGAGAAATTTCGAGAGAGCTTGGGTGTGAATTGTGTTGTGTGTCCCAGAATGGCCTTGGTTAGGGGTTGTTTATATAGAGAATGGCTAGGGTTTACAAGGGAAGGGATTTGTGCATTAAATTAGGATATGATTTAGTTTTAAACAAGGAAATCAAAGGATTGAGGGGGGGACAAAATATTTTACTTTAGGAAGTTGTAATATTTAGTTTGTGTTGGTTTAGGAATACAAATATTTTATATTGGTAAGTATCTTATTAGATTAGGAAGTCAAATATATGATTGGCTTTAATTGGTTAAGATTGATTTTAATTTGGTATGATTATCTTTTGATTTAGTATGTGATTTGTTTAATTTAGGCATGATTTTAGTTTAAGTTGGTAATTGTTTATTTTAATTGGTAAATGATTTAAATGTTTTATTTAATGTTTAATATTTAATTTAATATTTAATTATTTAATTTGGGATGTGTTTTATGGGCTTTGGGGAGCTAAATGGGCTGGGTGTGAGGCTAGCAGCAAAACCAGAATTACCGAAACCGTTTGAACGCTCCCTCGAACGCTAAACGAACGCCCGCAATCTGTTTCCCGTTCGAACGAAGCAACGAACGCAGCACCAACGAAGACAGTGAGCTTGTTTATTCTGAATTCCCCCTTCCGATATCCGTTTCCCGTGACCTCCGTGACTCAAAAGGTAGTGTCTCCAAAATGAGACTCATCATAGGGTTTTATGCGTAAAAATGCAGTGCCTACACAAGGACTCCAAGACTTTATATAAATACACAAGTTTGTCCAAAACCCTAAAAGGGAGGCTAATACACAACACAAAGACACAAAAACACATATTTTAGAGAGATCTATGGAGGAGGATTGAAGAGCGACAAGGAGATGAAGACGGTGACTTCCGAAGATGAAGAGATTCAATTCGGGTTTAATCATCTAGTTTCTTTCTTAGAACTCTAATAATTTCCATTAATTAATGACCATGTTTTTATTGTTTTATATTTAGTCATGAACTAACTTCATAGTTCTAGATAATGATGTAACTAATGTTTGAACCTATGTATTGATTGTCAATATTGTTATGAAGTTTTTATTCAGTTTATTTATATTCTTTTGCGTTTAATGCTTCTTGTTTATTGGCCATAAATTGAGAAGATATATGTTTAGAATCTATCGCTCAAGAGAGAGAGATTTTGAATAGGATCTAGAGAATATAACCTAAGAGTTTTATAGAGTCCGGGAGAATCTATAGTTCCTTTGAAGTCGTTAACATAGAATCACAAAATATAATGAGTTATTGATTACTAGATTTTTATAGGGATATCGAAGTCTGTAGTTGATAATATTTTCACTATTGCTCGGGAGAGGGAGAGAATACTTTAGGATTCTCGACTTATAAACAATGCAACTGAACAATGATTAATTGGCATGACAAATACATATGGGACAGTTAGGTGAAATCAGACTCTAGAATCTCTCTCGTATTAGTTCCTCCTATTTAATTATGTTCATATCTTATTTATTTATTTTAAATCTTTATTAATTATTTTCTAAATAAAGTTAGGATTATCAATTATAGTACTTAGTGTGAGTTGAACACTATCCATGTGGTTTCGACACTCTTTCACTTATCTATACTAAAACTCGACACCGTACACTTGCGGTACGATATAAAATATCGCAACAGTTATATCTACTAAAATAATCATTAAATAAATCTATTAAATCAATTTTTATTTTATCCATTATTCTTGTAATATTAATTTCATCAACTATTTCTAAATATCCATAGTAAGCTTGTAAGTCATTATTCAAACCTTCTAATTTAAATATAAGATCAAAAATCGTGGCAATGAGATAAAGTAATGGAATGTCTTTAAAATAATTCAACAATTTTCATTTCATAACAGCAATAACTTCAAATAAAACAATATCATTAGGATCAGAACTTTCAGCATGCTCAGATAGAGTATCAACAATATTCAAACTTTCAACAAGAAATAAATGTGATGTAGGATAATAAACTCTGCTAAAAAAAATTATAGCATCATTAAAAACTTTTAAATTTCTAAAAATTTTTCACAAATATCCTATTGACTATGCAAAAGTGTGATATGTTGAAAAATATTGGGAAAAAAACTACATAATTCATATTTGTATTGGAAAGCTTGACATAAAAGAAAATAAGTTGAATTCCAACGTGTTGGAACATCTCGTGAAAATTTTATCGATTTAACACCATTTAATTTATAAAACTTGGTCCATTCTCTTTGAACATGAGAATATGACCAAATTCAATTAAGTACAGTCTTAATAGGATCAATGAAAGGTTCTAAAAACTTCTGACTATCTTGAACACATAAATTAAGGATATAACATGTGCAACGAACATGAAAAATCGACCCCCCAAATTTGATTGACATATTTATTTTAAATCTCTAATTGATGCAGTATTTGTAGATGCATTGTCAAAATCAATTGTTAAAATTTACATAATAAATCATATTCATCAAAAATTAATTTAATCATTCTATAATATTTTATGCAGTATGTTGCTCATCAAAAACTCTAAATGCAATAAATCATTTTTGCATGTTCCATGATACATCAATCCAATGACAAGTCACACTCATGTATGAGTGTGTTTGCCGATGGTCACTCCAACTATCAGAACAAATAAAAAGACGACATTTAATATCTTTAAATATTTTATTTAAAATAATTTTATCATCTTTGTATAATTTAAAATTTTGACTTTTTGTTGTATTTCTACTTATTTTATATATAGCAAGATTTAAAGCATTTTGAACGTAATTAGTAAAATAATTTTTTCACCAAAACTTAAAGAAAGAAGTGTCATACAAGTAAATTTAGCAAATTCTTCTCTATTGTTAGCATCAAAATATTTAAATAAATTTAAAGAACTCGTACATCTACTAGATGATGCGTACATGTCCATTTGAGTTTGCGTTGCATCAAGTCCAATTTCAACGGAATGATGTATATCCAAGTGCTTGCTCATATTGCCATAGCCGCCAGTAAATTTGTAAGATACATCACGATAGTTGCATATTGCTCTTGGACTTTCATTTTGAATCTCGACTAAATGAATTTTGAAAATATCGGATGATCGAGCCTTAACTTCTCTTCTCCGTGTACCTATACTTTGACCGCTTTCTTGGGTTGACACATTGGACATGGTGTTCTCAAATCTTGCCATTGTTTTTTTATAAATATATAATAATTAGAGAATTAATTGAGAATGAGAAATTGAAGATGAAAAAATTGAGAATGAGAGAATTGTAGAAATTGAGAAATGAGAGAATTAATGTGTTGAAAAAAATGGAGAATGATCCCTATTTATATATTTTTGGATTATTTTTGCGATACCTAAAATGTCCCTAAAACTAACCGTTTTATTAATGTTATCAAGGGTAATTTAGTAATTCCCATAATTTTTTTTATATAATTTTAGGGTAAGGAGTTGTTGGGCTCCCTGCCAGTCCAACGGTTCCGATTGGAACTGTGGTATCGGTTCTGAAATCGCCCGGTTCCGTTTGATTTGGTTAGGGACGAATCCTAACCGAATCGAATAAATCCAGTTTTGATTCGATTAGGATTCTGAATCGGAACCATAGTCGGGTCTAAGTACATGAGTCATTTGATGTTCATGCCTTGGATTCCATTAAGGATGGCAACGGGTCGGGCTCGGGCCGAGCTTATTAAAGCCCGATAATTTGAATTTAGGCCCGGCCCGAGCTACCACCCGGCCAGGGCCGGCTCAGGCTCGGGCGGGGCTTGAAGCCTAGCCCGGACTTTTTTCACCCCAAATCGGGCCGAGCCTCAACTTTTTTGCCACCCTTAAATTTCATATCAAACCCAGTTTGGCTCGGATGCGGTTTGTGGACTTGGTGGTTAATATTTGTACAAATGCTAACCTAAGCCAGCATACTTCCGTCTTTATGGTCCATTTGCCACATGCTTATCCTATGGGTATTTGCAACACATTATTTTTCGTCCCCCAACTAAGAGGATCTGGATGATAGCATTATGGGCCTTATATCTCAAGCCCTTACCAAACCCCGTTTGCCCAACTATTAAGAGTTGTAAAACGAATTCACGAATCAAATTTATATGAAATCCTAAATAAATTAAATCAAAATATGATGAATTCGTATTCGATTCATTTATTAAATAAATCATAATATCATGATTCATATTCGATTCATTTATTAAACAAATTGAATACGAATATTCATTTTTTTACTAACATTATTTAATTACATAAATTATCGTAATATATATATTTTAATTCTTCAAATATATATATATATACACACACATATACATATACATATACATAGACATATACATATATATATATATATACACACACATATACATATACATATACATATACATTTACATTTACACATATATATACATATACACACGCATGAATTACGTAATTTATAAATTTATTAAAAATGACTCACCAAATATAAACAATATTTTTTTTTGGTGATAATTGATAATAATTTCTCGAATCTTAATTGAAAAATAATATCATCTAATAAATGAAAAATAATCAAACGAATCATAAACGAAAAAATGAATCAGTGAGTTTAAATTTATTTAATAAACAAATCGAATTGAATTGACATATTTATCAAATGAATTCATTTTTTTCAAATCTATATTCATTTTAAAGAAAATCAAATCGAACGAATAAACGAATCCTAATATAGATCGCCACCCTTAATTAAAAATAATATAAACGCAAAAGCAAAGACTTGCTTAAAATTTTCAGTTTGCCGCCATGGAAACAATGGATTCAATTCAGTCAAAGAACACATATTTTAACTCGCTCGCTCAGCATATGGAGCTGCAATGCTGGTTATCACGTGTCTCTCTATAATTCCACTAGTTGCTCTGTGTCATGTTCCCTGTTAAACCAAAAACAATGATTCACCTCTACTCTTTCAAGCATTATTTTATTATTAAATTTATGAAATCTCTGTATAAATAGTTGTCAATTTATTATTATTGTTTTTTTTTTTTTTATAAATCGTTATCCCTCTTCTTAAAAGTTAAATCAATTGCTGGTTGATTTTTGATATAGAGATCCAAATGCGGTCATAGATGAACAACTGTTCATGCTAAACCCCAAAATACACCTTGTCCGTCCACTTGCTGTGTTGTCTCACACAATTTGAACACCCAAAAAGCCTTCAAAATGTTATTATGACGATTCAAGGGTTACCCACTTCCAGATGAATTTTTTTTTCCAAGGGCGAAAGTGGGTCAGCTCACTCTCTCAATGACACAGAAAAGACAGCATCAGCAATCATAGCTTTGTGATTTTTCACCCCGCAGAACAATAGGTGGGTGACATTCTTGGCCCACCTTGCTCACCTTAAACCCTACACTAAGCCAAGCCTCATTCGCAATTAGTATAATTGAGACCCATCAAATATGGGTAAGAAGCAACTAGAGTATTTGGCTTCTGTGCTTTAATAACTCGTCACTAAACAATCCCATTTTCATACAATACTAGATTCTTTCATTTTCGATGATTTCTCTTCATTTGTTTGATTGTCTCCGTTCGGAACCTCTTAGTTTATGTTTCATTGGCTTGTTCAATTTTTGACAAGGTGACTAACATAAACCCAATATCAGAGTAATCATCAATTTTCGATTTATTTTATAGCCCAATTTAACCGGTAACTCAATTTCACAAAAATAAAGACTGTTCAACTAATTTTTAAATAATGGTCAGGTTTTTCTATTTTTGAAGCCAAGAAGAGGTTGCAAGCAACTTATGATCATATCTATTACATATTCCTGTTTAGAGTCTTTAAATTTAACATAAAATTTTCTTCGAGGAAAATGATTTTTGTAGGCTAGCATCAGAATTAATTTTCGTAACTATGAGTTATTGTTTTGATTGGTGCATTGATATGTTCTGAACTTCAGTGTGTCCATATTGTACGTATCAAGTGATGCACTTCACGCTATGCTTTCGGCTTTCTTTACCTGAAAATTTACAAAACCAATGCCTGTCAGAATCTGTATTAATTCGCTGCTTATTTTGGTCTGCATATACAATACAGTAGAAAGGTTTTGTATAAATAATTACATAATTTGTAGCATGGTTGCTTGAATGCTGGATCATCAGATGGTGCTGGAGGCTCCTGACCAAATATCATCTCACAGCTCATATCATCAAAATCTGCAAATCAGATAGTAAAAGTGCGAGATAAATGATATTGATCTCTATACTTGTTGGATAAATGATTGGCACGTGGGAATGTAACTATCGCTTAACTTGAATGCTTTTAATAGAAGGCATTAATTAATGTGTTTGTGCTGATTATACATGGGGCAGGTTCTAAAAGATGATTGGCTTCATGGGAAACAGAAGACTTCTTTGACTTCAACAACGTGGGAACACATAGCACTAATGATATGATTTGTAATATAATTTAATCTCAGGATTTTTGAGGTGTTACTTTTACGGTTTCAAATATATATACAATTCTTTTTCGTGTGAACTCATATATGCTAGAAGTCTCACTCACCTGAGATTAGATGGGTCTACTTGCAGTTGTGTACTCTAAGTGGTGGTACATGGGGCCCTACATTTACATGATGAGCAGAGCCTCCACATTAATCTAGTAGTGCAGCTACTATTACTCTTTCAAGTATATGATTCTATTCACTAATTAGGTTTCTGTACTAGATTTACTTTAATGGGAAATTCATTGTGTTTGATCAATTCACAACTTTCCCTATTTGATAAATTTCTTAGTGCTTTGCAGCATATACCTTCTCTTACTAATGGACGTTATTCTCCTTTGAATTCCTTAATTTCTTGCTTTTTTATGGCCATGTATTTCAAAACTAGTTCTTTCTTTTAATTTGTTCCTCACCATCGCTTCTGTATTTTAGAGTTGCAAAAAATATCTAATTCCTAAACTTGAATAAAAATTATAGTTATGATTTGAGATAAATTTTCTTCTCGAATAAAAAAATCATGCATGGTTTTATTAATCATAAATTTCATATTTTAGCTTAAATAATCCAGATCTCAAGTGGGATTCATGACGGGCACAGCCGGCCCTGGGCAGGAGCCACAAGGGCGACTGTCAGGGCACAAAAATTAAGGGGCACTAAATTAAAATTTGTTTTAAAAATTTATAAATTGAAATTTGTTTTTATAATTATAAATGAAATTATTAAAATGTTACTAGCGGACCACTATGACTCAAGATAGGCTAAATGGATAGCAATCTTATGCGTTGAAAATGATGAGATTGAAGATTTAGAGTATGATGATATAATTGATGATTTTGTTTCAAAAAATGCTAGAAGACCATTTCTTAACTATTGAAATTTTAAGGAGCTTTGCTAGGAATAGTTGTATATGATTATATTTTTTATTGTCGGGGTTTATGTATTATGTCCCCCTTTATATATTTTATTAAGTAATATAATTTGGCGTGAGAGCCTAGCCCCCAGCTTCACTTGGGTTCCAGCCGTCGTTAAATATTAATTTTTTAAACATATGTTTTCGTAATGAAAAATGACACAGAGGACCGGCCCTGATGACGGGAAATGAAATCGCGAATTGGCATCCTTATATATCTAGTTTTTGGATAAGTCTACTTACTAGGGACCATGTTGATCGGCATTCCCAGGGAGTTCTTGATAAAAATTTGAGATGGGGTCTTACATAGATTGGTGCACATCCCTACACAATTACTCTCCTCTAAAAACCTGCAAAAAATTCAAGAAACCTTGTCGATGAACTAAACTTACATGGATGATCTAAGAATGACGAAAAGATATAATCATTATTTTGATTTTGAGAATGATTATGATGAATAAATGATGCTTGTCATGATGGGAATGGAGAAGATTCAATTCCAGTAACAGCAAAATCATTGGAGCAGATTGTTTCAAGCACAAAAGTGTATTGAGTTGGTATGTGGGACCTCTTTTTTTTTTTTTTTTTTTTTTTTTTTTTTTTTGGGGGGGGTGGTTAATATTTATGCGATGCACTTAATTACCTGCACTTTTTTATGTGGACTACATTCTTTTCTGTATTGCCATTAAGCTCTGATTCCCTTACCTTGTAGCAACAAAAAGAAAATGATAAAATACTTCATGTTAGATATATCAACATTACAAATTTCACCATAACAATTATAACAATGTGACACATGCATTGCGTTTTAGTGATTTATCACAGTGATGGAATCTTCATCATCATAATCTAATCATACAGTTCACAGCTTTAGATATTGATGCAGGGCCAAAATGTTTCTGATAAACAGATGCTTCGACCCTAACCCCATTATATCATCGGTTATTTTTACCTTTTTCTCCTCACTATTATTATTATTATTATTATTATTATTATTATTATTATTATTATTATTATGCATTTAATATCATGTGAATTTTTTCTTTAAGAAAGGAAAAAAAAATGCTTATGAGGAACTTATAAGTCCTGAGAGAGCAGCAGGCTCAAAACCTCATGCCATGCGAAAGCAGAATACCATGATGGTGAAGCCAACTTATGTAATAACAAAAAAATTATAACCAATTCACAATACTTCCGCTAAAAGTAAGATTTAGGAAATATCATGATGTATACGGTCTTATTTCTATTTTTTCAAGGAGATATTGTGTTTAGGATTCTAACGCATAACTAAACAAATAACAAATTGACACAAATTTTTTCCTACAAATTAATGTAAATACATAAAAATATTTTTCTCACCTCGCATGGTCCGACCAGCCAAGCAAAAAAAATAGTGGTGAAGACGGCAAAAAATTCCCTTGCCAATTTAGATTCCGGTAACATTGTCCGTATCTGATATCGATGACCACAGCATCAATATAACAAATCAAAACACCACCATAATATTAAAAAAATAAAATAAACATATGATATCATGGGGGAATTTCCAAAGTGAAATTAATTAAGTGCAGCCATGGATCTCATTGTTTTATTTGCTTACGTCGATTTAGAACTCTAAAAATATGTACATATTGAGTTGACAAAGGAGAAGAAGAAAATGAACTTGCCATGGTGAGGATTGGCCTCGGAAACGCTTTCTCAAGAGCTTGAATGATAATTTCACATTGTTGGTTTTGATTGAAGTTTCGTAAAACAAACTTAGCTGCCTCCACCATCCCTTCATAACCACCCTTGTCATTTCTTATTCCTGTAGAAGCTTGGACACTTTGAGATAAATGATTAATTGCAATTCGATCAAACCAATTATCATTATAAACAGACTTTTGTAGAGCCCAAGGTTTGGTTTCGAATGGCTTTGCCTTTGCATTGCCCCTCTCCGTTGGCCTCGCGAGCACGGCAACAATACAGAAACTCCCCGGTTTATAAGTATGCACATGCGCTTGCTGCTGCTGCTGCTGCCGCCGCGGCCGTGGAGCTAGCCACGTGAAGGGGCTGCTAAGGTTTTGGGGTTGGAGCTTTGCTTCCATGTCTAGAGAAAGAAACTAAGAGAGAAATAATAATATTAGTTAACAGTTGGGTATGTAACAACAAAGTGTGCATGAAGGGCATCTTATAGAAAGCTTAAGGCGAAGATACTTTTAAGAGTTTTAGACTTTTGCACACACAAAACATTCCTCTTTTAATTGGGAAGATGCTTTTCTATGTATAACTTCCTCTTGTTTGCTATTGCCTATTGGGGCAATTCTATAAGATTATTATTATTATTAATGTTAGAGGTTTTAGTGATATCAGCTGCCTCCTTGTCTTAACAGAAAAATTCAGCCTAAATAAAACAATATTATTCCCACTTGTTTTCTTGCACATGTCGCTCACATATACCTTTGTTCTCTTATCAAAGTATGGTTGAGATGTGATAAATATTTAATAATCTTTTTATCATATGTGTTTTAATAACAGTTCAAATTCATTAGTTATATTTAAATTATTATCTAATAAATATAAATTATAATATCGAATCTAAATCTATTTTATAAATTATGATATTTTTGAAAAGAATGACACTTTTATCCTGAACATAATTTAATTTTATAAAATATATTTTCATTTTACTCATGTTGTTGAAATAATAACAGGGAAAAAATTAAATGTACAAATCAATGATTAATATTAGTTGTAATAGTTTAGAAAAAAAAAAATACTAATAAATTATTAGGTTAGGTTTTTCACATACTAATTCAACACGGAATTTATGTTATTCACACAAAGCTCATGCAAGTGAATATAGGGATTCATGCCGGAGTGGTTTTGAATCATGGAGAGGGTGGGAAACATAAAATGAAAATGATATGTCTACCAAAGTGTGACAAAAGAATAAGGGTGGCAAAATAAATTGATAAATCGAATTTGTGTCAAATCTTATATGAATTGAATTAAAATGTGATGGATTCGAATTCTATTCGCTTACTAAACGAAACCTAATATCATAATTTGATTTCGATTCATGTGATAAACGAAACCTAAATAAATATTCATTTAGTTATCACATAACTTAACGATATAACTTATAATAATATTTATATAATTTTTCATATATATATATATATATGAAATACACAATTAATGGATATACTAAAAATGTCCAAACAAATCTAAAAGATATTATTTTTTGTGCTAATTAGCACCAACTTCTCGAACTTAATTAAAAAAAAAAACTAGCAAAATGACAATAAAAAAAAATATATGATCTCAAATTCATATTCAATTCGTTTAATAAAAAAATCAAATCGAATTGATCCATTTACTAAACGAATCAATTTTTCCCAAACTCATATGCTTTTTAATGCAAATTAACTCGAACGAATAAACGAATCATGACATAAATTATCATCCGTACAAAATAGTAACAAAATACCTCTAAATTCATCATTTGCACCAATACCATTGCTCAACATAAAAATTGTGATTAATCATGTAACAATTTTAGATTTTATATTTAGGATCCGTTTGTTTGGCAGTAAAATAATTTTCAGAAAACGTTTTCTCATTTTACGATATTTGTGACACTTACGAAACACTTGATCAATGTAAACATTTTTCGATCAATAAAAAAGTTAAGTTATTTCCCCAAAAATGACTACGAAATACAAAATTTAAGTCATTTTACGTAATTTTTTCATTTTGTCCAAAATTTCCATAACTCACTTAAGAAATGGAAAAAATCATACTTGGATCCGGATTGCATGAATCGGTCGTGAGTATTTTGGTGGATCAGAGCTTTACAGATTTGGAAAAAATATCTGGATCGGATGTAAGTATATTTTGTTCAGATCTAGGTATACCAGACTGGATACCGAAAATAGTTCCAAATTTTTTAATCTTTTTCAATTAATTTGTATTAAAATTATGAAGTGATCGGAAATTCGTAATTGAGTGGATATCGATCTTCGTATATGCACTACAAGAATTATGGCTTTTAGCGTCCAAATATTTAGCGTCGCAACAGTATTCGACGCTAAAAGTGAGTTTTAGCGTCGAATATCATTTTCGACGCTATATGTCATATTTTTAGCGACGGAAATAAAACTTCGACGCTAAAATCAGTACTTTAGCGTCGAATAATATCGACGCTGAATAATTCTATTATTGCAATAATTTTTGGCGCCAAATATTACACTTTTAGCGTCAAAAAACGGAGTCGACGCCAAAATATACTTTTAGCGTCGAACATATATCGTCGCTAAAGGTTTATGAAGTTTCCACCGACAAATCCTTGATTCTTTCGCGTCTAAATTAAATTCGACGCTAATTTTTGATATTTAGCGTCGAAAAAACAGTTTCGACGCTAAAAACGGCAACAATTAGCGTCGAATTTGAATATTCGACGCTAAAGATAGATTAAAATGCAGATTGCCACCAACCCTTCTCCCCTCTGTTTTTTCTCTCATTCTCTTCATTTTCATCCTCTGAAATCTGAGAATTTCTCCTCTACAGCCTCACATCTCTCCTAAAAATTTTCAATAAAATTGTAATCAATTTCCGATAAGGTAATTCTTCTTTCATATTTCTTTATTATTCAATTTTTATGATTATATATGTTGTTTATATTGTTTGTTAGTGATTTATGATTCATATATGTAGAGTAAGTATATTAATTAATAAAATATAATTTTTTTGTAAACTATTTAATTTATCAACCAAATATATATAATATATATATATATATATATAATATATAATGCTAATAAAGTATTACTGAATTAGTAATGTTGATTACTGTAAAATGATATCTAATAATTATATTATTATTTAGGTATTCTGCTGAAATGGATAGAAATTGGATGAGCTCTCTGGATAGATTGAGTGTTGAATATCGTAATGGAGTGTCTGAGTTTATGGAAGTCGCAAAGCAACACATTGATGCAGAAGGTCGTGTTCGTTGTCCATGTGCAAATTGTTTGAATAGGAAAAGGAAGCGGTTAGATGAAGTTCATAATCATTTATACATGCCAGGAATATCACCAACTTACCGTACGTGGATTTATCACGGTGAGCAGTATCATTCTCAGTCACGGTTTTTTGATGTCGGCGAAGGGAGCAGTAGTAGTTACAATCAACCTGCAAACGATGAGATCACCGATATTTTGCATGACTTACAAGGTCCACAACTTGGTCATAGTGTTAGTGGTGACATGCCAGTGTTAAGTGGAAATGATCAAAATTTATTTAGTGAACTACTTGATGAGGCAAAAAAAATTCCATTCGAAGGTGCTGGAATGTCGATCTTGAATTTCGTTGTGAAATTATTACACATTAAAGTGATCAACAGAATGACCAACAAAAGTATCGATATGATGTTAGAGTTACTGGCCCAAATGTTACCGGTTGGAAGCGAATTGCCTAAGTCGTACTACGAGGCAAAGAAAATGTTGCGTGATCTGGGAATGGGGTATGAATCCATTCATGCTTGTAAGTTTGATTGTGTATTATTTCGTGCCGAGTATGAATCACTTGAACATTGTCCGATATGTGGTGAAAGTCGGTACAAAGTCCGTGGTATGGGGAAGAAAGTGCCTCAAAAGATATGCGATATTTCCCTTTAACGCCCAGGCTGCAGAGATTGTTCATGTCACGACACACAGCGACTGATATGATGTGGCATCATGAAAAGAGGATCGGTGCGGAGGGCATACTTAGACATCCTGCGGACGGAACCGAATGGAAGGAATTTGATGACATGTACCCCCGTTTCGCTGAGGACCCCCGTAATGTCAGGTTAGGTCTTGCCTCTGATGGTTTTAACCCATTTGGGAATATGTACAACTCTTATAGCATCTGGCCCGTTATTGTCATTCCATATAACTTACCTCCATGGAAATGTATGAAGGATCCGTTCATGTTTATGTCATTGCTTATCCCTGGTCCACGTTCACCTGGTAAAGATATAAATATTTACTTGAGACCATTGATCGAGGAGTTACAAACATTATGGAATGTGGGTGTGCATACCTATGATGCAGCTTCAGAGCAGTATTTTCAGATGCATGCCGCATTATTATGGACCATTAATGATTTTCCAGCCTATGGTTCATTATCTGGATGGAGCACTAAGGGATACATGGCATGTCCAGTTTGTGCGGGTCATACACCTTCGCAACGATTACGGAATAAAATCGGATACACGGGGCACAGGAGATTTCTTGAGTCGAGTCATCCTTGGCGGAGGAGTAAATTATTTAACGGGCAACATGAACCTCAGAGTAAGCCCAGTCGATTGTCTGCATTTGACATACTTTGCCAACATCAACATCTCAAAGACAGCACACCAGGTAAACATCCTAATAATAGAGATAAAAATCGAAAACGGTTACCTGAAGAGTTGAATTGGACAGGAAAGAGTATTTTCTTTGAGTTAGAATATTGGGGGACTCTGAGTTTGCGACATAATTTGGATGTAATGCATATAGAGAAAAATATTTGTGAGAGTTTAGTGGGTACACTATTCAATATTCCGGGTAAGACAAAAGACACTGTAAATGCTAGATTGGACCTACAAGATCTTAGAATTCGCAGTGAATTGCATTTACAAGTCGCCTCTCGAGGTTTTATTAAGCCTCCTGCTAGTTATGTGCTCAATCAATCGGAGAGAAAATCATTCTGTGATTGGCTGAAAATGGTTAAATTCCCTGATAATTATGCATCCAATATTGGGCGTTGGGTCAGAGATGATACAATAACGGGATTAAAGAGTCACGATTGTCATGTGCTGCTCGAGATTCTCCTTCCTGTTGGCATTCGACCTTATCTCCCCCCGAATGTATGCGACGTCGTACTTGATCTATGTGGCTTCTTTAAACAATTATGTCAGAGGACATTAAGCACATCTGTTATTGACGACCTTGAGCGAGGAATCGTGATAATCCTATGCAAGCTGGAGCGAATTTTGCCACCCGCTTTCTTTGATGTCATGGTACATCTGGCTGTGCATTTACCGGCTGAAGCTAGAAAGGGAGGTCCTGTCCATTACAGATGGATGTACCATTGAGAGGTATATATATATATATATATATACAGTTTTATATAAGAAAATTTGTAACCGTTTTTATGTGCATAGAATTTAGTCTTAATGCAAACTTGTTGTCATATCTGCAGAGCTTTGGGAGATTACAAACAATATGTGAAAAACAAGGCACGCCCTGAAGGTTCAATAGCTGAAGCTGTTATAATAAGTGAAGCAATAACATTTTGTTCGATGTACATGCAGAATATTGAAACTCATTTTAATCGTCGGCCACGAAACTATGATGGAGATGCAAGTAATAACCAAGAGATCACAGTGTTCCGTCAAAATTACAGACCATTTGGGGCAGTAGGTGTCAAATTACTAACCCTTCAGGAAGTTCAACGTGCGCATTGGTTTATATTGAGTAATTGTGATGAAGTGCAACCGTATTTAACGTAAGTTTTTCTGGTGCATCATTACTGTATTTTTTCCATACATTAACCGTGATATAATTATTGTAGGCAACATCTAACAATGCTACAATATGATGGTGACCATAATGTTGATGAAACCCACAAAAAAGAATTTCCTAAATGGTTTGAGACAACTGTAAGTTAGAATATTTTATATTTATTTTGATCCTAACATTAGACATTTCAGTTTGTTATATTAACACATATATTTCATTGTCAGATTATTAATCAAGTGCAAAATGGTCAATTGGACTCGCAATCCTCGTTGGTTTCTTTGGCTTATGGGCCTCAAAAGCAGGCTTATGAGTACAGTGGATGTATTGTCAACGGAGTTAGATTTCATACCGAACAGCGAGATGTTACTCATGTGACTCAAAATCTGGAATTGTAGTCCAAGGAGAACACGGCTCAGATGTAATTGACTTCTACGGCGTATTGCAATCGGTCATTGAGTTGATATATCGACCCAGACGACATATTGTGCTATTCCAATGTAAGTGGTTTGACACAAATGCCAGAAAGAGGAGAATTCAAGTTAGTAATCATCTCACGTCAATTAATGTTCAACGTTGTTGGTACAAGAATGATCCATACATTTTTTGTACGCAAGCACGTTCAGTGATATATATACCTGATCCTAAGTTAGGAACTGGATGGATGGTGGTAGAAAAGTTACAACATAGGGCCATTTGGGACACGCAGGAGAAAGATAGAGTTGACATATCAGATGAAACACAAGAAGTCTCCGGCAATTTTGAAGTTCCTGAACAGATATTTTTTGGACCAACTGTCAACGTTCCTGAAAATATCACATTAACTCGAGCTAGTACAGACGTTGAGCTAATTCCTCATTCTGAAGTGAGCGTTGAAGTAGCAAGTGAAGAACAATTTGACACTGAAGATGACTTCGATTCCAGTCACGAATCCTCAAATACCGACGATAATAGTGATTAATTATGAAGTTACAGTATTTTGTGATTGATGAATAATTTTATGGATTATAATGTATGGTTGTTGATTTTAATTACTCTTTAGATATGGTTGAAATATTAACGTAATGATTAATAGTATAACTATGATATATTTGTTTTTAATTATTATTTTTAATGGTAGACATTTAGCGTCGAAATATAATAGTCGACGCTAAATGTAAGACATATAGCGTCGAAATACAATAGTCGACGCTAAATGAAGACATTTAGCGTCGAAGATTAATCGACGCTAAATGAAAGAATTTAGCGTCGATATTCTCGATGGTAAATGTCTTCATTTAGCGTCGATTATGTTCGACGCTAAAGTCTTCATTTAGCGTCGACTATTGATTTCGACGCTAATGTCTTACATTTAGCGTCGACAATTGTATTCGACGCTAAATAAAAATTAAATTTCCCGGAAAAATAACCCTAAATTTTTAATAAACCGCCCATTTTTTTGGCGTCGAAATAGTCGACGCTAAAATCAAATTAATTCGACGCTAATTGTACATTTAGCGTCGAATGTGTGTTTCGACGCTAAATATGAAAATTAATTTCCCGGAAAAATAACCCTAAATTTTAATGAACCGCCTACTTATTGGCGTCGAAGTATTCGACGCTAAAATTAAATAAATTCGACGCTAAATGTCGTTTAAATCCCTAAAACCAGAGACCTCTTCTTCTCGGCTCAAACGAGCAAAATTCGCCCAAGGCACTCTCTTCTTCTGCATTCTCGGCTTCTAGACATCGCAAGCAACGAATTTAAGGTAAGTCTCATTTTGATTTTAATTTGATGATGATGATGATGATGGTGATGGGTGTCAATATGATTTATGGTTGTTGATGATGATGATTGTTGAAGTGATGATGAATGAATGCATGATATGATTTATGGTTGTTGATGTATGATGATGAATTTGTATGATGATGATTGTTAAAAGCTGGAATCATGATGATGATGATGATGATTGTTGATGATGATTGTTGATGAATGATGATGGTGATGATGTTGATGAATGATGATGATTGACGCTAATGAATGATGAATGATGAATGATGATGATCGACATAATCTGAATGGACGACGAAATGTTGTTCTGCCCAGAACAGCAGCTGTTCTGCCCAGAACATTCCAAATTTGGAATGTTTGTATGTGTTTTGGAATTCGAAAGTTCATATAGTATAGTATGTGTTTTGGAATGTTTGTTATGGTTATGCGTGTGCATGAGAAGTCGTGTGTATTGGTTGTTAAATGTGCTTCGTGGTGGTTGTATGATGATTGTGTGTGTGACTGTGTGTATGTACGTGTATGATGGAACTCGTAGATTATATGGATAATGAATGCATATGTGAAATGATAAATGAATGAATGAATTTGAAAACGAAAGTGAGCATTCGATGTTATAAGCGCTTTTGTTAAGTTGTATTGACTTGTATGGATATGTATGTATATGTATAAGAACTTTGGAATTTGATGACGCTAATGCGACGGGTTTTTGCAGATGGCACCGGGCAATCGCAAACGGGCTACCGCGACTCCATCTACATCAGCAAGGGCAACTGGCCCTGGTGATTTCTCTGCTAGCACAGGTGAGTCCAGTACAGTGAAGGGTCGAGGACGCACCCGTGGCCTGGGGTTGGCTAAGTACGTTAAGGCTCACGGCCGTATCCGGATAGAGATATCAGATGATGGACACACTCAAGTCGGACAACATAATTCAGCGTTTAATACAGCCATAGGAGCTACAGCTCGATATGAAGCTCCCCAAAACTACGTATCTTGGAGAAAGATACCGTGGGAGACGAAAATGAACCAGCTATTCCCTTCGCTACTTGTAAGTTTTCGATATTGTTTGTTATTTAACATTTTTATTTTATACTTATTTTACTCGAATTTTCATGTAGGAATGGTTCGACTTCGATCTGACCCAAGTGAATGTCCAACAATATATTGACTACCACATGGGGAAAAGTTATAAAGATTATAGAACAAAAGTCCTGAAACCAATATTCGACGAACATGGACCTTCAAATGCTCCACAACACAAGCCTGATTTTATAGAGGAACAAGATTGGACATTCTTATGTGAGCTTTGGTCTAGCAAAAAACACGAGGTAAATTTTGAAATAAATGAAATTTATAATTGTCTTTGTTTTCGGTACTTACAGTGTTGGTAAATACAGGATAAATGTCACGCAAATGCGGAAAATCGAAGTCACTTGCGTTTTAACCACCGTGGAGGTTCGAAGCCATTTATCCAACATCGTGCCGAACATTCTGAGGTAAATATATCCTAACGTAAAATTTAACAGTTAATTGTTTTTACTAATCTGGAATAATATTGAATTTATTTTATGTTTATAACAGAGTAGCACAGGTGAGGTGCAATCATTTCCAGATTTTTTCCGTGTGACGCATTACAATGAGAGGAACAATGGATAAATGAAGAAGCCGAACGCTGCTATGTAAGTTTCAGTTTTTAAAATAAAATAATTAATATTATATATGTTAATTTTTTTTCTCAAATTCTAATATTAACTTATTTTTTGAAACAGAACGAAATGATGGAACTCCAACATCAAACTCAGGAGACAGGGTCCGACCCCATACCAGATGAGCAGCTGTCGCAATTGGTTTTCAAGAATCAGACAGCTTACAACGTTGGTCTTGGCACTCGTAAGAAGCCAACGTCATCTGCACGCAATAGTGGTAATTCGGACAATGTCTCTCTTCGAGACGAGTTAGTCACCACCAAAGACGAGCTGCAGCAGACTAAGGAGAAGAGAAGCTACAACAGGTCACGGCGGACCACGAGAAGAAGATGATGGACCACGAGAAGAAGATGAAGCAGTTGGAACAGCAACTGCTGGCTTTCCGTCAGATGTTCGAGGCCTCAATGAGTCATGGTGCATCGGGCTCGAGCGTCCCCCCATCACAGTAGCAATTAATTTTATATTTGGTTTTGTATAAACATTTTGAACAAATAGATTTAATATAATATTTCTTTTTTCTAAAACAAATTTCAATATAATATTTCGTCATTTTGTTATTAATTACATTTTTTTTCAACTAAATTAAATATTTTAGACCAAAAAATAAGTAAATTACTAATTTTTAAAAAAATAAATTTTTTACTTTAGCGTCGAATATTTCGACGCTAATAGTATAAGAAATGGCCGATGTAAGCGTACATATAATAATTTTTTAATATACGTTAGCGTCGACAATTTGCGACGCTAAAAGTTTGAATTTTTGCGTCGAATTATTTCGTCGCGAAATATAAAATATAGCGTCGGACAATTTACTTTAGCGTCGAAAAAAATTGGACGCAGAATACTGTTTTTTAGCGTCGCATTTAATTATTTCGACGCTAAAAGTGATTTTCGTCGACATTTTATCGTCCATTTTTTGCGTCTAATTTTTTCGACGCTAAATGTCTTTTGCGTCGAAACCGTAACTTATGGCGTCGAAATAATTCGACGCTAAATGGTCTAATTCTTGTAGTGTGCCTAAATTCTGAAATCTAGATATCTTTTCTTTTTTATTTATCTTTTTAATTATATTTGTAGCAAATTATGGATTCAAGTCTCGAAATTTTAAGTCGTGTGAATTCGGTCCGGATATACTGAATCAGATGCATAAGTTAAAAAAATTCAATTATATTTGTATAAAGTTAATAAAAATATGGACTCGGGTCATGGAATTTCAGACTCATGGAAATTATTTGAGAATACTCGGATCCAAAAATTCATTTTTTTAACATTTTCAATTATATTTGTATAAAATTATAGACCTGCTCTTCGAAATTCAGATTCGGGTATACCCGGATCGAATCCAAAAATTCATATTTTCTTAATCTTTTTTTCAATTATATTTATACGAAATTAATAAAATTATGAACTTGTGTCTTAGAACTCCATACCCGCATAGATGCGGACCAACCCTGGATTTATTCGGACCGAATCTAGAAATCCAGATTTTATTTTTATCTTTTTCAATTATATTTGTATGAAATTAATAAATTATAGACTAAGCCCCAGCATTCCAGATCCGCGTAGATATGGATCAGAGGATACCCGAATCCGGAGATATGTATTTTTTAAAGTATTTTTCAATTATATTTGTAAAATTAATAAAATTCTAGAACTTGGTCCCGGAAATTTGATCTCGTGTGGATCTGAATCCGAGTATATTTAGACCGGATCTGGGTATGTCTGACTAGGTGTAGAAATTTGATTTTTTTAATATATTTTTCAATTATATTAATATAAAATTAATAAAATTTTAGACCGTGTTCCGAAAATTAAGACTCGCATATATTCGAATCTGGAGACAGGATCCGTAAATCTAGATTTTTTAAATCTTTTTTCAATTATAATGTATACAATTAATAAAATTAAATACACGAGTCTCGGAAATCCGAACCCTCACGGATATAAATATATATGGACAAGATCGAGATATTAGAATTTTATTTTCAATTATATTTATATAAAATTAATAAAATTCTGGATCTGAATCTAGGTCCAATTTCGTATTCGGGTCCAGAAAGTAGGGGTGTGCGCGGGTTGGATTGAGCGGGTAAAGGCTAATATTTATATCCAATCCGCCACTAGCGGGTTGGGAAAATTTCAATCCGCCACCAACCCACCAAAGTCTAAATCCGGCGGATTGGTTACAAATTTTGGCGGTTTCAACTCAGCGGGTTAGGCGGGTTGGCATTAATAATTTTTTTTTTTTTTAATTATCACAAACTACAATTTGTTATTGATAATCTCAAAATAAAAAGTGAGACTTAGAGTTTCAATATTGACTTTTTAGATTTTATTTAAGGAATTTTTTGAAGGCCAGTTTTGTTTAGGGAATTGATGATTGATTAGCTGTAAAATTTATTAGGTGAATTGATTAACTTTAAATACTTAACAATTTCAACTAATATATATATATATAATATATATATATATATATTTTTTTTTTTTTTTTTTTTTTTATGTATGTAAAATTATTAATTAAGAGGGCGGGTCAAGTTATAGCGGGTTGGCAATTTTTCAATATGTAACCCAATCCAATCCGTAATTTTGGGGATCTAACCCACCCAACCCAAACCACCTAACTTAATGACCCGCACATGACGGGGGGGTCAGTTGCGGATTGGACGGGTCGGCGGGTTAAGCAGATATTTTGCACACCCCTACCAGAAAGTTTTTGACATAGGCATTTAAGGATCCAGGTCTTTAGGGTCTATGCAGATCAGGGTCCGAAAATGCATTTGGTCCGGATCCGTACGGGTCTCAAATTTCGCTATCCAGGTATGAAATTTTTTTGGACTCGGGACTATCGAGTGTATGCAGACTCAGGCTAGTCTCGTTTTCAGAAAACATGTGTCCGGATTCGTACGTGTTTGGAATTTTACAACTCGAGTTCGAATTTTTTTTGAACCTGGATCTTCTGGGACAATGCGAATTCAGGCTGGACCCGGACTTTTTTTACTATCTATACTTCTAACCACCATAAAATATTTTTTGAAAAAATATTTTACTTACGAAAATTATTTACGAACATTATTTTACGTGGAAACAAATCCTTCATTAAAGCTTTTTTTGCCCAAAATAAATTTGGGTGGGACTATTTACACTCAAAATTATAATACTAAAATATCCTTTTATGCAATTTACTGTTAAGGACAAATCACTATTTTGAAAATCTAGCATACTAACCCACCAATTCAACATCAAATCAAAAACCTTAAATAAGTATTCAACATCAAGATACATAAATAATATTTTTGATTTTAATAAAAACTTAAAAAAATACTCACTATGACAATCATTTGACAATTTCATACTGATTTTTTCCTCAAGGCCGACTGTCTCCTTGTTTGGTGTTCATCTTACAATATGTACGTACTCTATGCTTACCAGTGCATCCTTCATCAATACACCATTTGATTGAGGCCAATTCTCATAAAATCTTTGTTTCTTACAAAATAAATTTGTAATGATCAACTTTAGTAGCTCCCTCGTTATCTTCATTAATTTTGAGGCTGTCAATTTGTATTGTAGTCCTTAAGTTTTTTGCCAGTGTCTCTGGTTGTTAGAAAATTTGATCATGGATGCTACCTACTAGAAAAAAGAGTGTATGGTAAAAGAGTGTTCATACTATAATTTAGAGTGCTCACCCAATATATTTTATGCGTGGAAGATCAAAAATTAATGGAGAATGACTATTCATATTAATTTTATATGGCTTAATCGGTGCTATCAGTTGAAGCTTTCAAACAAATTTGGTTTGGATTTGGTACTTGGCAATTTGATGCTCTAATTGTACCAGTTCCAGTTTTTTTAGGATTTCTTACTTTGCATATTTCTGGTTCGACCAACTAAATCTGGTGACGGTTGTTTTTCTCGAATAAACCTCCATCAATAGTGAATTTATTTGGTTAGTAGGGAATCAAAAGCAAACTCAGCAGGCAGACAGACCAAATCACAGAAACAATGATTTACATGGTTCGGCAGAAATTGACTTTAACCTACGTCCACGAGAGAAAAAGGTGTATTTTATTACCTGTTTGGGGTTAAGACCGACCCGAGCTACTAGTGGAGTGGTGAGCTTAAAAAGAATAAATAAGCACATCGTGTCTTACAACAAGCCCGTTATAATTCCCTCAAGTGGTCGGGTGCTGACTTGCTTTTTCTCTATGTACGGGCCAAATTTGGGCCAAGGGCAAAACCGTCTTTTCACTTCAAACCCAGCACCAAAAAAACCCAAAAATAGTACCCGGTGTAGACACTGTATTTTTGCATGAAAGCCCAATGATGAGCCTCGTATGGAGGCACTATCCGATAAGTCGCAAGAGTCGCGGGAACGGACGTCGGAAGGGAAAATTCAAAAAAAAAATTTATTAGCTCGTCAGATTTAAACTCGCTGGTTAGCCGCGGATTCGTTAAGTCAAATCTTGTTTTAAACATTAATCTTGGCCCAAAACCTCATTCTTCCCCACCAAAAACCCTAATACACCACTATATAAGGACCCTTAAACTAGTCTCCTTCAGGGGATGCTGCAACTTGTGGACATCTGGTGCACCGTCTGAGGAGACTACTTCTAGGAAGAGGCTTCGCCTTAGATGGGGTGAGGGGCTGGCAAAGTTAAAAAAAAAAAAAAAAGGATTGAAGTTCCTGATGGGTGTGTGAACAAAGATGACACTGTTATTCTTGATGGGGCTGGTGATAAGAAATCCATCGAGGAAAGATGTGAGCAGATTAGGTCTACGATTGAGAATAGCATTTCTGATTATGACAAGGAAAAGTTGCAAGAAATATTGGCAAAGCTTTCTGGTGGTGTTGCCATGTTGAAGGTTGGAGGAGCTAGTGAAACTGAAGTTAGTGAGAAGAAAGATAGAGTTACCGATGCCTTGAATGCTACAAAGGTAGCTGTTGAAGAGGGTATTATACCAGGTGGTGGTGTTGCCCTTCTATACGCGGCAAACGAATTGGACAAGTTGTCATCTGCTAACTTTGACCAGGAAATCGGTGTCCAGATTATTCAGAATTCTCTAAAGATGTCAGTGCACACAATTGCCTCTAACGCAGGAGTTGAGGGGGCTGTTGTCGTTGGGAAGCTACTGGAGCAGATAACGCCGATCTTGGGTATGATGATGCTAAAGGCGAATATGTAGATATGGTCAAGTCTGGAATTATTGATCCATTGAAAGTAATCAGAACTGCCTTGGTGCAATTTGTCTGGTACAAATCTTGTTACGAGATGGGCAGTTGACCTTAATAAGTATGCATGTCAAAGCCTCAAGCTGAACCATCCTAAAACAGAGAAAACAATAAGCGGAAACAGTTAACCAGCGAACCAGAAAAACAGAAACGCTAACTCTTCCGGCAACGTCTCAACGCAATCCCGAGAAGCGATTTAAAAGGTAAGACCTGAGGGCACCCTTTATTTTGTCGTCTTGGAAATGGCATGCTCGGTGGACGTGGAATACGTCCAACCGAGTATGTGAAGTCCTATATTGAAAACGACCAAATTATTTGGTCACATATTTATTATTCCGCCATTATTTCGTATTATTAGTCTTTTATTGTTCCGCATTTGTTTTGTGTTATTTATCTTTCTTGTTAATTCGCATATTTGTCTCGTCGGTTATTTATTGTTATATGCGTTATCATACTTCATGCATGTCAAATTGGGTTAATGATTGTGTTGTGTTGATGCTTGCGTGTTATCCCTTGCGGTATATCGAATGGAAACCCAGACGTAAATTCCGTAGCCGAATCCGAATGGACGGTAGTGCGGTCTGTACATGAGATACAACTCCACGTATCACTCGGGAAATACTCGCATAAGCCTGATTTATTTCTTTTTTATTTGTTATTTATTCATTGACGTTTTTCCACCTTTGATTATTTATTATTTCCATTTCCGCACCTTGTATTATTTAATGTAATATCCTTCCATTGTTTCTATTAATGTTCATGGGTATGAAAACTTGTATGTTATTAGAATTATCTTGTATGTGTTGCATAAGACTTGGCTATACTATCGCATAAATCACTTTATTACAATTGGCATAAGTAAGGGACCGTTCCGAACCCAACGGTTTGAGGTCTTCCCTTGCGAGGGGTGAGTGCGGCCTTAAATCATTTCCTAGTTCACACTGGGTGGCGACTCCATTTTATTTCTCCAGTTTAGTCCCCCGCGGGCTATTCCATACTCCCAACCGGGCCGCTAGCCCGGAACAGTATGCGTCACCGATTTCCGTTGTCTACAGCAACCATATGAACATGTAACATAAGCATGTATAGAAACATAACCAGAGATAAAAACTGAACACATAACTGAAGAAATATATGGAAAAACGTAAACTGATATCATAACAAGAAATGTAAGCGAAATATATACGGGAAATGTAAACAGATAACGAAAACCAAATACAAAAATTGAAACTTATACAAAAATTCAAGATGAAATACGGAAGTTACATTACGTATATATACGAGAGATATCATTTAACTAAACAGAATAATCCGAAAACATAAGAAAACAAATATTGTCCACTCACTCCGCACACCTTCCACTTTCCCATTTTCTTTTCATGTCCGGCTAATGCCTTGACATATCTACTCATGCCAATTTCAGCTTCTTTCATGTATATTCCATCACAAAACATCATGTTACGTGTAAATACACACTTAGACATACAAAACCAACACTTAATATTGCATATTCAAATTCCATCAAAACCAAAACCACTCGCACACTATGGTTCGACCCAAATGGCCATTTACCTTTATACTTGAAAATTTGAAACAAATTCAGAGCATATGCATTATCAAAAATAACAGAATATAATGTATCCTCATCTTACACACATATTCGGACAAGGTCAGACCTACTTATTATTGGAGCATCCAAACACTACAGGGAATTTTCCCTTAATGACATCATGACAAAAGTACTACACATCCCAAATTACCCTAATTTAAGAAGCTAATTACCTCTTTTTCTCTTTTAAGATTCGACTATAGAGCCTACTTTTCACATTTTCCAAAAACAACCCAAATCATATCATACTCATAATAAAACTTCAATTCATGCATTAATAAGTTCTTTACAATCATTAACATTCAAGAATACACGTAAATCACACTTAGGTTTCGTTTTTTGAATAAAGATCTCAATAAACAATTCAAATCATGAGATTGAATGTTAAGCTGTGATTTGGAGATCACTTACCTCGATTTGCACAAGAAAATGCAAGGAACACTTCATTCATCTACTGTCTGGCGACTCCACTGGGGATAGAGAATCGGCTCCGAAATAATACCTTGTATTGCTTGTGATTTTTGCTTTAGTTAATCTTGTCTCATATATTTTGCATATCCTTTTTTACCTTGATGGCATCATGTATCGTGAAGTCATTTTCGGTCGAAGCGGTGGATCATTATATGATATCATCACTCGTTGGCACGTACCTTATGGTATAAAAAAGGTGCGCTCATTTGGTCGCTCGAATCCTTGAGTGTGGAGACCTAGTTCTGGGCAACCCTTCGCCGGCGGGAGCCTTTATCCATATCCTTCTAAGCCCGTATATGAACCATAGTCATATATCCTATAGAAGTTGCCCCTTTATGCTTTTGATAACTACATGCATATTACATCTTATACATTGCACGCATCTCATGCACCTCATGCATACATGCATCATGTTAACCCTATGTCTTAAAAGCCATCATAGATATCTGTTGGGTTAGAAAAAAAAGAGAAGATTTGTCAAAAAGAGTTTAGCAAACATAGACATCGGAGAAAAGGAAGCCGAGAAACAGAAAATTCTATGGTAAGAATAAAAACACCATTGGGGGGGCCTTCAAAAAAAAAGAAAAAAAAGTAAAAAAAAAAAAAATTTGTTTTAGTCCTTAATAGTTAGGCATAAGTCCGATGATGAAATTGATTGCTTTAGAGTGAAACTTTAGAAACGATAAACCCTTGACGTGATTTTATCTGATGCTTTGAGTAATTGATCTATGTTAGACTCGTAAGCACTTGATTATGGTTCTTAGCAGTGAAAACCTAAGTAGTTGGCAAGATGACTAGTTGAAAAAAATTGTAGGTCGGTGAATGACTGTTTGCTTAGATGTCTATCCTGACTTGCTTGTGTTATGATGTGTGGTATGGTTAAAAATAGAAGAAAAGTATCTAAAGCAAAAAAAAAAAAAAAAGGTAAACCACCTATAACCGATAAGCGTGAAGCTACCCATGGGCGAGTATTAAGACCACCATGAGGAGGAATGCTACCTTAAAGGGTAGGTGTGTGAAAAAAAAAGTTCAAAATGAAAAGAAAAGAGAGACAAAGGAAAAGAAAAATAAAACCATACCACATTGAGCACGAAAAAGCAATTGCAGAGCATAACTGAGACATCTAGGTTGGTTTGACCCATCGATCCCGATTTTGAAATGAAATCATTGAGTTGGTTTACTTAAGGATCAAGCTGTAAAAGAACCTTTGCACACACACACTTTGAGTCTGGTTTAGATCATTTATACAAAAAAAAAAAACTCGGGTTTGAGTTGCATTGAGTGTTTTGAAGGTTCTCTGGTTTCATTACTGGGCATTCTTTGAGGGCAATTATGTGTATAACTATTGAGACTAGTTCATAACTTGTAAAAGCATGTTGATATGGAAGGCCCCACCATGTGGTTCACCTTGACCTAGTGCAAACAGCAGAGAGCAGAAAGCTAAACCAAGACTGGGGGCGACCAGTCTACCACCTCGCGAATCAGGGACATAACGAGATATTGAGTCATGGGACCAAAGAGAACTGACCAACCACTAGAAAAGAACTGGCAGAAGGAAATTGTAAGCAGACCTAGGGGGCGACCAAAGGCATTAGTATGCAAGAAGCACCGAGGAGCACAAGGAAAATCTAACCCATCAGAATAGGGAATGCATCCATGCATACATGCAAATAGGACAATGAAACCCCATCATAGTAGGGAAATCATACATACACACATGCATCCATGCATACATGCAAATAGGACAAAGAAACACCCATCAGAGTAAGGAAAGCATACATACACACATGCATCCATGCATACATGCAAATAGGACAAAGAAACACCCATCAGAGTAGGGAAGGCATACATGCACCAATGCAAATAGGACAAGGAAACATATCCGAGTAAGAAATACATCTATGCATACATGCATACACGTCACATGCACATAGTTTTTCTCTTGTTTTTGTTCGCAGGTTTTGAAGAAAAGGAAAAAACAGCAAAGACAATCAGTTTCGGGAATGAATCACAGGGCCGAGGCCCACGTCATCAGAGTTTTGGATTGAATCCGGGAATGAATCCTAGGGTTGAAGCCCACAGCAGCAAAGTTTTGGAATGAATCCGGGAAGAAATCCTAGGGTCGAGGCCCACATTATCAGAGTTCCGGGAATGAATCCTAGGGTCGAGGCCCACCGCAGCAGAGTTTTGGAATGAATCCGGGAGGGAATCCTAGGGTCGAGGCCCATATAATCAGAGTTTCAGGAATGAATCCCAGGGTCGAGGCCCACTTCACCAGCAGTTTTTGAGAATGAATCCCAGGGTCGAGACCCACGTTATCAACAAGCCGGGAATGGCACTCCGAGAATGGAGCACAGTTCGGGAATGAACAAGCCAAGAATGGTAATTCGAGAATAGAGCAAGGTTCGAGAATGAACAAGCCAAGAATGGTAATCCGAGAATAGAGCAGAGTTCGAGAATGAACAAGCCGAGAATGGTAATCCGAGATTGGAGTAAGGTTCGAGAATGAACAAGCCGAGAATGGCAATCCGAGAATGGAGCAAGGTTCGAGAATGAACAAGCCGAGAATGGTAATCTGAGAATGGAGCAGAGCTCAAGAATGAACAAGTCGAGAATGGTAAATCCGAGGATGGAGTAGAGTTCGAGAATGAACAAGCCAAGAATGGTAACCCGAGAATGGAGCAGAGTTCGAGAATGAACAAGCCGAGAATGGTAATTCGAGAATGGAGAAGAGTTCGAGAATGAACAAGCCGAGAATGGTAATCCGAGAATGGAGCAAGGTTCGAGAATGAACAAGCTGAGAATGGCAATCCGAGAATGGAACAAGTTTCGGGAATGGCACTCCGAGAATGGAGCACGGTTCGGGAATGGACCACCTCACAGTAACGGTTCAGGAATGGACCACCTCACAGCAACGGTTCAGGAATGGACCATCTCATACAGCACAGTTCGGGAGTGAACCATTGAATCAGCATCAGTATCAGTTTTGGGGATGAGTCACAGGGTCGAGGCCCACATTTGCATCAGTATCAGTTTTGGGGATGAGCCTCAGGGACAAGCCCACATTAGCGTCAGTATCAGTTTTACCGGGTATGGCACTCTGGGGGCGAGGCCCACATTAGCATCTGTAGGGGTTTTTTTTAGGGGCAGAATCCGGTAACGCAGCGGAAGCGGTGGAAAATCATATTTTCCGATTTCAAAACTTTTTCTCGGATTAATTAAATAAACATATTTATTTAATATTCCAATAATCAAATTATGAAATAAAATGTAATAAATCATATTTAGGTGAATTTACCAATTACCCTTACTTGGTATTTTTGTCCATTTTAGTCCGAAATTGATCAAATCAATTTTGAATGATTCTAAATCATTTCTAAGATGAACTTAGCATGTTCAAAACATCAAAACACCAAAACAACCAAAATCCCTAAAATCTAACTCCAAGGCTGAGAGCCTCCAAAGGTGGGCATTTTGTGTCTTTTGTCATTTCATGTCTCAAAACACATCAAGTTGCAATCCAATGAACATGAAACTTTATATGCATCATATACACACACAAATACACAACATATATGAAAAGCCCCAAATTTGGAATTGGTCATGAACCCTAATTTTTTCAATTTCATCAAATTGGACAAATCATACCAAATTGGTTAAATCAATTGTTTCAATCATCATTCTTACATCCAATCCAAGTCTCAACACAATGAAACAACTCAAGATCAAATCTAGGTCATCTAAGAGTGGGTCAACAACTCTAGATTAGCAACATGGTTTCCAAAACCTTAAAAGAAAGCTTATTACTACAATAGTCATACACTTCCTTCATCACACATGCTTTACACCTCCATCAAAACTTCCATCAACAAAACCACAAGGAACAAAGAAAGAAATAACCTAAGAATATCATATATTAAAGCCTAGAACCTAAGGAACAATTTCCTTAGTAATAGCAAGTTCAAGAAACTTACTAAAAATCCAAGCTTTCTTGATTTTTGTCTTTCTTTTCTCAAGTTTCTTTTGGCTTCTTCAATGGAGTTTCTTTTAGTAAAGTGTATTAGGTATCAAATGAAAAATAAATGAAAACAATATATACTTATACAATTTTAGCCTTGGCCGAAAATCAAGCAAGCATATACCAAATATTTTCATTTCAAAATCATTTAATCAACTTGATAAATATCTAAAACACTTTATGGATATTTATTTAAGTCAACAAAGGCAACTAATATCATTTACTTCAAATATCCTAATGTAAGATATTTATATTTTAATTAATTTAATCATTTAACAATTAATTAATTAATTAATTAATCAAATACAAATATATTAAATATATGTATAATATTTACATTAAATATTAAAAACATATATTCATTTAGGATATAAGTCAAATAACTCATTTTGACTATTAATTAATGTGTATTTAAATTAATCAAGTATTAAATATAAATACACAATAATTAGGCAAATGACTATCTAGTCCCTTTAGCACGTATCTTGCGTTAACCTTTAAACGACTTTATAAATAATCAATATTATTTATTAATGTTGCTCTAGTGCTCTACGAGTATGTTTCATTATTGAGACTCTCTAGATTCAGGTATATACGTCACGAAATCTAATTTCGTGTCCATAATCTATCCACCCGTAGATTATGACGATCACGGATAATCTCGCTGAACCATACAGGTCGAGGTCATGGCAAATGTATAATTCCTCCGTCACAGGTATCCGGATAAATCCCAGAGATACAGATGTAAACGTCAAATCTCTATGGGGATTATCCAGTCGACTATTCCATTAGCAATCTCTAAAAGAATGTTTAGAACTAGCTTCTAAACTTTACCACGGGCCCATGGTTTTATCCGATTGCTAATCATATGGACTACCTATGCTCTGATACACAGAACTGACAGATCGTATCTTGATACACATAGGACACCCTGAGGATCTGTCTACACCCAACGAACAGGCGGAGGTCTGATCTGAATAGATCGGTGATGTGACTGCCATCTAAGTGTAGAAGATGTCTCATGTGCCCACAATGGCATCTCAAGTCTAAGAATCACAAGTGCTACTCAACCCGAGAAGATTCTTATTGACGCTGGTGTATCATCCATTAAGAATCTTCGGTGAGTCGTTCAGTGTTTATCCGCTATAAACACCTACACGTCTATACTAGTCTCCAAGACTAATGGTTCATTGAGAAACTATTGGAATCATATATTCCAGTATACGACATGTACCGGTCTCAACGGGTTTACTTTACTGACCAAGTAGTGTAAACCTTGACCAGGAACTATCTGAGAATGATAACGTCACGATACTACTCAATGTCCGTTGCGACGCTTTTGCAACAGTACCATGACTAATCATTCTAAGGTCAATACGTCTTTACCATTTAATAATATAGATTATATTATAGAAACTGCATATATTATTCATAATAATAATGTTTTACAGAAGTATTCAAAAGAAATACAACCGGGAATTGGCGCTCTGAGCACCAACCCCAACAGCATCAGTATCAGCTTTGACGGTTATGGCACTCTGGGTACGGAGACACATCCACATCAGTATCAGTTTTTCCGAGTATGGCACTCTGGGGGCGAGGCCCACATTAGCATCAGTATCAGTTTTGCCGGGTGGGTATGGCACTCCGGGTACGGAGCCACATCCACATCAGTATCAGCTCTGCCGGATATGGCACTCCGGGTACGGAGACACATCCACATCAGTATCAGCTTTGCCGGGTATGGCACTCCGGGTATGAAGACACATCCACATCAGTATCAGTTTTGCCGGGTATGGCACTCAAGGGTTGAGGCCCACATCATCATCAGCAATTTGGGGATGTGTCCCAGGGTTGAGGCCCACATCATCATCAGTAGTTTGGGATGCGTCCCAGGTTTGAGGCCCACATCATCATCAGTTTCAGTTATGGGATGCGTCCCAGGGTCGAGCCCCATTTTGTCAGCGGTATTGGGATGTGTCCCATGGTCGAGGCCCCCGTTGTCGATTGGAGATATTGGGATGCGTCCCAGGGTCGAGGCCCACTGCATCATTAGTTATTGGGATGCGTCCCAGGGTCGAGGCCCCCGTTTTCAGTTGCAGTTATTGGGACGCGTCCCAGAGTCGATGCCCACTGCATTATCAACTCAATTCGTAGCAACGGACAAGACAGGTGGCAGCTGGCGAGCCAGGTAAGTAAAAATGCATTGCATAACTTTGATAGGATTATCATTGTCACACACTGAACAAGTCTCATCAAAGTGGGGGTGAATGTAGACACTGCATTTCTGCATGAAAGCCCAATGATGAGCCTCGTATGGAGGCACTCCCCGATAAGTCGCAGGAGTCGCGGGAACGGACGTCGGAAGGGAAAATTCAAAAAAAAAAATATAGCTCGTCATATTTAAACTCACTGGTTAGCCGTGGATTCGCTAAGTCAAATCTTGTTTTAAACATTAATCTTGGCCCAAAACCTCCTTCTTCCCCACCAAAACCCTAATACACCACTATATAAGGACCCCTAAACTAGTCTCCTTCAGGGGATGCTGCAACTTGTGGACATCTGGTGCACCGTCTGAGGAGAGTACTTCTAGGAAGAGGCTTCGCCTTGGATAGGGTGAGGGGCTGGCAAAGTAAAAAAAAAGGGATTGAAGTTTCTGATGGGTGTGTGAACAAAGATGACACTGTTATTCTTGATGGGGCTGGTGATAAGAAATCCATCGAGGAAAGATATGAGCAGATTAGGTCTACAATTGAGAATAACATTTCTGATTATGACAAGGAAAAGTTGCAAGAAAGATTGGCAAAGCTTTCTGGTGGTGTTGCCGTGTTGAAGGTTGGATGAGCTAGTGAAAATGAAGTTAGTGAGAAGAAAGATAGAGTTACTGATGCCTTGAATGCTACAAGGTAGCTGTTGAAGAGGGTATTGTACCAGGTGGTGGTGTTGCCCTTCTATACGCGGCAAAAGAATTGGACAAGTTGTCATCTACTAACTTTGACCAGGAAATCGGTGTCCAGATTATTCAGAATTCTCTAAAGATGTCAGTGCACACAATTGCCTCTAACGCAGGAGTTGAGGGGGCTGTTGTCGTTGGGAAGCTACTGGAGCAGGATAACGCCGATCTTGGGTATGATGATGCTAAAGGCGAATATGTAGATATGGTCAAGTCTGGAATTATTGATCCATTAAAAGTAATCAGAACTGCCTTGGTGCAAATTTGTCTGGTACAAATCTTGTTACGAGATGGGCAGTTGACCTTAAGGAGTATGCATGTCAAAGCCTCAAGCTGAACCATCCTGAACAGAGAAAACAGTAAGCGGAAACATAACCAGCGAACCAGAAAAACAGAAACGCTAACTCTTCCGACGACATCTCAACGCACTCCCGAGAAGCGACTTAAATGTAAGACCTGAGGGCACCCTTTATTTTGTCGTCCTGGAAATGGCATGCTCGTTTGGACGTGGAATACGTCCAACTGAGTATGCGAAGCCCTATATTGAAAACGACCAAATTATTTGGTCACATATTTATTATTCCGCCTTTATTTCGTATTATTAGTCTTTTATTGTTCCGCATTTTTTTTTTGTTATTTATCTTTCTTGTTAATTTGCATATTTGTCTCGATGGTTATTTATTGTTATATGCGTTATCATATTTCATGCATGTCAAATTGGGTTAATGATTGAGTTGTGTTGATGCTTGCGTGTTATCCCTTGCGGTATATCGGATGGAAACCCAGACGTAAATTCCGTAGCCGAATCCGAATGGACGGTAGTGATGTCTGTACATGAGATACAACTCCACGTATCACTCGGGAAATACTCGCATAAGCCTGATTAATTTCTTTTTTTATTTGATATTTATTCATTGACGTTTTTCCACCTTTGATTATTTATTATTTCCATTTCCGCACCTTGTACTATTTAATGTAATATCCTTCCATTGTTTCTATTAATGTTCATGGGTATGAAAACTTGTATGTTATTTGAATTATCTTGTATGTGTTGCACAAAACTTGGCTATACTATCGCATAAATCACTTTATTACAATTGGCATAAGTAAGGGACCGTTGAACCCAACGGTTTGAGGTCTTCCCTTGCGAGGGGTGAGTGCGGCCTTAAATCATTTCCCAGTTCACACTGGGTGGCGACTCCATTTTATTTCTCCGGTTTAGTCCCCTCCGGGCGTGTCCATACTCCCAACCGGGCCGCTAGCCCGGAACAGTATGCGTCGCCGATTTCTGTTGTCTACAGCAACCATATGAACATGTAACATAAGCATGTAATAGAACATAACCAGAGATAAAACTGAACACATAACTGAAGAAATATATGGAAAAACGTAAACTGATATCATAACAAGAAATGTAGCGAAATATATACGGGAAATGTAAACAGATAACGAAAACCAAATACAAAAATTGAAAACTTATACAAAAATTCAAGATGAAATACGGAAGTTACATTACGTATATATACGAGAGATATCATTTAACTAAACAGAATAATCCGAAAACATAAGAAAACAAATATTGTCCACTCACTCCGCACACCTTCCACTCTCCCATTTTCTTTCATGTTCGGCTAATGCCTTGACATATCTACTCATGCCAATTTCAGCTTCTTTCATGTATATTCCATCACAAAACACATCATGTTACGTGTAAATACACACTTAGACATACAAAACCAACACTTAATATTGCATATTCAAATTCCATCAAAACCAAACCCACTCGCACACTATGGTTCGACCCAAATGGCCATTTACCTTTATACTTGAAAATTTGAAACAAATTCAGAGCATATGCATTATCAAAAATAACAGAATATAATGTATCCTCATCTTACACACATATTCGGACAAGGTCAGACCTACTTACTATTGGAGCATCCAAACACTACAGGGAATTTTCCCTTAATGACATCATGACAAAAGTACTATACATCCCAAATTACCCTAATTTAAGAAGCTAATTACCTCTTTTTCTCTTTTAAGATTTGACTATAGAGCCTACTTTTCACATTTTCCAAAAACAACCCAAATCATATCATACTCATAAGAAAACTTCAATTCATGCATTAATAAGTTCTCTACAATCATTAACATTCAAGAATACACTTAAATCACACTTAGGGTTTCGTTTTTTAATAAAGATCTCAATAAACAACTCAAATCATGAGATTGAATGTTAAGCTGTGATTTAGAGATCACTTACCTCAATTTGAACAAGAAAATACAAGGAACACTTCATTCATCTACACCCGGCCCAGAAAACTTTACATTATTAAACCATGACAAAACTACCAGCTTAAGGACAAACCACTTTTCCGCCAATACCAGCTCCACATGCAAATTATTTTCCTCCGCCGAATGTAGAAACATTGAACACTTTATAGGCACATCTTTAATAATTACAGCTAAAAAGCCAACTCAAAAGGGATATCATTGATCATATAAATAGTAGCATAATTCAGAACATAGTCATTCAAGCCTTAGCTCTCATACTTGAGCTCTTTTAACTTCTCATTCCCTAAACACTAGTCACCGCCCCCACGGCAGTCAAGAGAAGTCAAGGTAACTTCCGACCTTGTTCTTCCATTATATACAGCTCGTCTCCATACTGACTTGAGCGTCGGAGTGCCTTCGGCACCCACCACACCGGTGGGCAGTGCTCCCCGCTCACTCTACCTTTGTTTTGCAGGATCGCTAGTGCCTCAAACCTACAAATTCTCGATTTTGTACCTCGGGTGAAATCCAGCATCCACACTCTTTATCACTAGTTTTTAAGCTCTTAGCTCTTTTACAAGTTATGAGCTATGAAATTGTTCATCCTGGAATCTGAAACTTCAACCTCTTTATAGGTTTCAAAATCCTCTATTTCATCATTGCAATAACAACCCACTTCAACTATCCACAATTGGTCAATTAAATTAGCCAGTTTC
>SKCR01036632.1:0-62925 GCA_019454045.1 Zanthoxylum bungeanum
GGATATGGTACTCATATATGTACTGATGTGCATGATCTACAGATTAGCAGGACACTGGCTTCAGGCAAGATTGACCTACGATTTGGAAACGGGACCAGAGTCGGTGTTTTAGCTGTAGGGACCTATATTTTGGAACTGCCATCGGGGTATGTACTTTCATTATCAGACGTTTATTATATACCTAGTTTGACTAGAAACATTATATCTATATCTTGTTTGACCCATGCGGGTACACTTTTGTATTCCGAAAAACATGGGTTTTTTTGTTTATAAAGATGATTTTGAGATATGTACTGCTGATGCTAATAATGGTCTTTATATTTTGAATATAAATGAATCTCAAACATATAACATAACCAACAAAAGGCTCACAATGATTAAAACAGATGAAACTTATCTGTGGCATTGTTGTCTGGGACATATTAACAAGACTCCCATATCCACGCTTTCGAAAAGTGGATACTTGACGGATTTAAACCTATTTCATATGATATCTGCGAATCTTGTATATTAGGCAAAATTCCTTTTAGCGGTAAAGGTGTTCATGCCACCGAACTGTTAGCCCTCGTCATAGTGATGTATGTGGGCCCATGTCTAACAAGGCTAGAGGTGGATTTGAATACTTCGTAACCTTTACGGATGATGCATCGCATTATAGTTATGTGTTTCTTATGAGACACAAGTCGGAAACTTTTGAAAAATTCAAAGAGTTTCGACACGAAGTAGAAAAACAGATCGGTAAAAATATTAAAACATTACGGTCAGACCGTGGTGGAGAGTACTTGAGCAATGAGATCCTCGATTACTTGAAAGAATATGGTATCTTTCACAGTGGACTCCTCTCGGAACACCTCAATTAAATAGTGTTTCTGAACAGAAACCGAACTTTGTTAGACATGGTGGTAAGGTCTATGATGAGTCACACTGAGCTACCAATTTCCTCTGAGGATACGAATTGAACAATACAATACTTATTTTGAATAAGGTTTCGTCAAAGTCTGTTGGACAGACTCTATATGAAATATGGACAGAAAAGAAACTGAGTTTCTCATTCTTGAAGATTTGGGGATGTTTGGCATTCGTTAAACGTTTGGATGGTACCAAACTAGAACCTAAATCGGATAAGTGCCTATTTGTAGGTTATTCTAGGAAACCAAAGGATATTACTTCTAAAACCCAAAAGAGAACAAGGTATTTGTTGCTCTCCATGTGGTTTTCCTTGAAAATGAATTCCTAAATGCATTGGTAAGTGGGAGGAAAGTAAAACTCGATGAAAATCGTAGTGATATTGTTCCTGGCACAAACTCCCTCATGAAACACGAAAAATTTCATCAGGGATGAGACTGTACCATAATCTTCTAATACACAAGAACCGCGTAGATCGAAAAGGTCAGAAAACAACCTGAGAGGTATGGGTTTCTGATCTCACCTCACGTAGATATTAATCTTATTGAGGATAATGAGCCGGCTACATATGAGGAAGCGATAAAGGTATCAACTTCGCTTTTATGGCAGATGCCATGAAGTCCGAAATGGATTCCATATATACAAACCAAGTATGGGCACTGGTTGATGCACCAAAAGCGTAAAGCCGATTTGTTGTAAATGAGTCTTCAAGAAGAAGACGGACATGTATGGCAATATACAAACATACAAAGCTGGCTTTCATATATAATACCAATCTAGCTGGTATTAGAACCAAGGAATAATCAACTCCCTCAAGATGACACAAGTCACTTTGTTTTGAAAAAAAATGTTCTTAGTTAATTGTCAGTTACAATGAATAATGCATCCTTTAAATAGGTGGCTAACCCTAATTCTGCCCAAATATAAAAAATAATCATAGTAAAATAAACCCAATAACATATATAAAATAATTTAAAATTTTGTGCATGGGCTTTGTAATGTGATTAAAGTTCAGTCCAGTACTTAAACAACACATAACTTTAAAAAATATAAAATATAAAACCTGTATGGATATCTTACGTCCTTATTTTGTCTAAGAAAGAGTCTGAACTGGACTTTGATGTAAGCTACAAAATTGTAGATCTACGAGTACTCTTTCTACTGCAACTTGAATCACCAAAATCGGAGATCGGATGAGAATGTTAAGTCTAAAATCTGAAGACTACGCAAATCCCGCCACTACTAATACATAATTCAGAAATTAAGCCGAAAATCAATCAAGGCAGCCATGTACATCCAAAACCCATTCCATTATTACTTTAGATATAATGAAGTCTTCATATAAAGTCTCATGCATAGAAAAAACTGCAGAACCAACAAATCTTCCAAATCCACCAAAAATGCCCAAATACACAAATCTGACCAAGCCATGCAATCAACCACAACTTCAAATTAACTTGGCCAAAAAAACAGAGCTCATTCTGGATCACATCAAGGGCCACACAACACTAGATCTGACTTGTAAGCAAGAGGATGGAGAGGGAATGAGAGGAGCCACGAAGGAGAGAGAAGAGAAAAAGAAACGTGTGAATGCACAAAAACACAAAAAAAAATTTAAATGCCCAGAAAATGTTCGAACAGTCGTCGAACGTATAACGAAGGCAAGGCCTCGGCAAAGAAGCATTCGAACGAAAGAAAAATGGTACACGAATGAAATTGGTCTGGAGGAAAATGTTCGAACGTAAGGAAAACGGTACACGAATGAAAAGGTTCTGGAGAAAAAACGTTCGAACGGGATAAAAACGGTACACGAACGAAAACAGACAGACAAGCACCCAACGCAACTCAAGCACCATACACCATCCAATGAGGCCAAAAGAATAGAAAAAATGCGAAAACACAACACCGACACAAGGTAAACATGACATGTATGAGATGAATATTAACAACTTTGTATAGCTAGGGTTTGAGTGAATAAAATGTGCACAACAAGATAAAACTTAAGATCTGAAATTTATGGGTTGAATTAAGCACAAACATGAAGTCCGAACCCAAGAACTTGCTGTACTCATACAATGGTAGTCAAACCCAGCTCCACTAAGACCAAGATAGATTGTGCAATGGACCACCCTTTAAAACGCGAACTCATGAGCAAATACCTCTTTCGAGTGGAGGGTTTTTCCCATATTTTTGTTGTTTTTACATGAGTCACAAATATATTAATTTTTTTTGTTTTTATTTTTTTTATTTTGAAAATAGGATAAATGAATAGGGGGTACAACGGTCAATTAGTCAAAGGTCATACCAAATAGAGGTCCTAGCAAGGAGGGTTACAGTCTGCCAATCCAAGACACCATACATGTGGCCAAGTTTTATATATAATAAAGGAGTAAATGGTATCTATCAAGCACCAGCCATACTAAGAGATAACAGACACCACAGAGGCACACCAAGTCATATGATAGGAATCATGAAACACACCAAACAGCTAGATTAGGATTACAAGAGATGGACAGACAAGAGGTGTTTCAGTGCAAGATTTTTTTCCTGGTAATGGATGAACTCACACAAGGACAATATGCAGAGAAAAGAAAAACATTACAAATGATAGGATACAGAAGAAAGAAACAAAAAAATAATAACTAAACATAAGAAAACCACGCACTCACACACACCCAAGATGACAGAGAGCTACTGAGAAATGCGCATCCATATGGCTGACCGAAGGAATTCAAATCGAATATTGTCAAGAGGTTGGTAAAGAGGTCAGCGAGTTGGTTTTCGGTAGGAAGATATTTAAGAGAAACGACCTTAGTTTCAACCAGTTCACGAATGAAATGATGACGAATGTCATGTGTTAGTGCGAGAATGTTGAACATGTTTTTTGATATGTTTATAGCACTAGAATTGTCACAAAATATAGTCATAGTGTCTTGGGGAATCTCATAATTATTCAACAATTGCTTCATCTAGAGTAATTGAGTGTAATAATTCACAGCTGCCATATATTCCGCTTTGGTCGTGGATAATGATACGACATTCTACTTCTTGCTCATCCAAGCTACAAGATTTGTACCCACATAAAGCATCCATCAGTGGTGCTCTTCCTATCTTATGCGCAACCGGCCTAATTAGCATCAGAGTAACCAGCTAGAACAGTATTAGAGTTCTCAGTATATATTAATCCATACTCGATAGTGCCGTGAACATAATGAATGATATGTTTGACAGCATTCAAATGAGATTCATTAGGATTTGCCTGAAATCGAGCACAAACTCCCACACTAAAGGCAATGTCAGGTCTGCTTGCGTTAAATACAATAAAAATATCTATCATACTGTATAGTGTATGATCCATACTGGTGCCGATAAATCACTAGTAAGCTTCAAACTAGTACTCATGGGAGTTCTAGTGTGTTTATTACCTTCCAATCTGAATCGTTTGACAAGATTCTTAGCATATTTGGACTGAGAGACAAACATCTCATTTCCAAATTGCTTAACTTGGAGCCCAAGAAAATAATTTAGCTCTCCTATCATTCTCATCTCAAACTCGTGTGTCATAGCATCGGAAAACTCATGTGCAAATGAGTCACGAGGTGAACCGAAAAAAATATCATCGACATATAGTTGAGCAATGGTAATTATGCCATTGACCTTTCGAATAAACATAGTTCGGTCAACTCCCACTCGAGAGTAACTATGATTTAAAAGATAGGAGGTGAGTCTATCATACCAAGCTTTAAGAGCTTGTTTGAGACCATACAGGGCTTTTTCAACCTGTAGGTAGAGTCAGGATGATCAATATCCACAAATCCTTTAGGCTTCTCTACATATACTTACTTTTGACATCCATCTGATACAGCTTAAATCTCATACTACATTCTACTGCCAGAAGAATATGAATAGATTCTAACCTGCCCACTGGGGAAAACGTCTCATCATAATATATTCCTTGAACCTGGGTATAGCCTTGGGCCACTAGTCGAGCTTTGTTCCTTGTTATGGTATTATGTTCATCAGTCTTGTTTCTTGAAGATCCACTTGGTCCCAGTCACATTTGTATTTTGAGGTCTAGGTACAAAGGTGTCAGACATCATTACGGGTGAATTGATTTAATTATTCATGCATAGCGTTCACCCAGCACTCGTCCAGAGAGCCTCTTCAACCTTTTTAGGTTCAATTTGAGACACGTAACAAGAAAACGATAATTGATTAAGTAATCTTCCACGTAGTCTCAAACCCTCTGCGACATCACCAAGAACATTATCTTTAGGGTGATTTAGTTTGACATGAGATGACGATACTAACTAATGTGTTTATCATTCTTTGGGGAGGTATATTTATAATGATGTTCAAGTGTAATGGTGATGTCAGGTGTTCCTTCAACATCAGATTCTCCATTACTATCAATAATAGGAACTGACTCCCCTTCAAAATTAGGACTATGATTAGCATCGTCCACAGTCACATTGATAGTTTTCATAACCGTAAGAGTACGTTTATTAAACACTCTATAGGCTCTACTATTTTGAGAGTAACCTAGAAACATGACTTCATCACTTTTGGCATCAAACTTTGTGATATTCTCTTTGTCTCTCAGAATGTAGCAAGTACTACTAAACACCCTGAAGTATTTGACCGTAGGTTTTTACCATTTCATATTTCATAAGGATTCTTCTCAGTTCCGAGTCTAAGAGATACCCGATTGATAATATAACATGAATGCACACGGCTTCTCCCAAAAGTGTAAGGCGATTCATTTTTGTGAATCATGACACGAGCCATTTCTTGAATAACTATGTTTTCCTCTCAATAACTCCATTCTGATGTGGAGTGATAGGAAAGAGAACTCCTTCTTTATGCCCTAATTGGCACAAAAAGATCCGAGATTGGAAATCCTAGTAACATTCTTACCGGCGTAAAACACACACGTATAACGCAAGCGCACATATCGTTCAAGTAGTATAAAAAAGTATCGATCCCACGAGGACTTAAATCCTTTGCTATTAATTTTTTATGAGGTCAAATGTTTACAAGTATCTAATAGATTGATTGGGTGGTGACTTTAAAACTTAAAACAATAAATAAAATTTCTTGAAAGTAGATTGAAGAAAATTCAAATTTATAAAACTATCCAGGGTTGTGAATCCTTCCAATATCTATTAAAGATGAAGTGGTTATCTTACAGTTGGGTAATATATTAATTTATTAACCTGGAACACTAAATTATGTAAAAGCTCTTCCGATGGTCGATTACAAATACCCAGTATAACCCATTGAACCATATGTCTATGTCAACCAAATTACCTGGATTCATTAAGTTTAAGTTCCAATTATGGCTACCCCCGCCCGACAGGTATATTCCTATCTGTAAGGAAATCTATTAAAGGGTTATCTATCCTCAAGGAAGATCGTGGGCTATTGAGTCTAAGGTCTTAACCTAAAATCCCTTTTCAAGTTCATTTTAAGTTTACCTAATCAATTTTATTAATGGCCAGTTAATAAAAGCATTAAGATTAAGACTCAATAAATAAACTTTATATTACCCAAGCTATAATCTAACCCCTTAACAACTGGTGCTATTGGATTTCATCACAACCCCAGATAACTGGCTTAGTTACGACACATATTTACGGGTAGTAAAAATTAAATAAAATAAAAGAAATAAAGTAAAATACTGAAAATTAAATACTTAAAAGTAAATTGCTGAAAAGTAAAAAAGTAAAAGTAAAGTAAAAGTAAAAAGTAAAAATAAAAAGTAAAAAGTAAAAGTAAAAAGTAAAAGAAAAGTAAAAAAAAATGAAAGTAAATTACTGAAAGTAAATGCTGAAGAGTAAATTGCTGAAAAATAAATTACTGAAATTAAATAAAGTAAAAGTACAATAAAAGAAAATGCTGGGGTTAGAGGATCAACTTTTATTACTACTATTTTAGATATCTCTCTTAATATAATATATTAACTTTACGTGATAATTACCAACCAGCCATAAAGGCGGTATCCTGATTAAGTCAAATTAATAATTAATTACCAACCGACCAACCAGGCGGTATCCATACTTAGTCAGGTTAAAACCAATTTATAATTAATTACCACCGGCCAATATAGCGGTATCCTCATTAAGTCAAGTTTTAAATAGTTTATATATTATAATTAAGGGAGATTAATCTAATAGCAATAATAAAAGCTTTACCTTTCACCCCAGCAAAGGGGAATTACCTCCTCATTGCTTGAAAAATAAAAACTGCAAAAGTAAAGAAAGGAAATGATTGTGCGTAAAAGTAAATTGCGGAAAGTAAAAACTGAAAAATAAAGAAAAGAAAGTGCGAAAGCGGGAATTAATTACTGAAAGCTGTAAATAAACAAACAAGATACAATCTTCTTATTTATTCTTTAGGAATTTCAAAGAAGAAAGTATGAATTTTACAAATGAAATGGCTTGGTATTTATAGGCAAAATTTTGCCTCCATCAAATCATCCATCAAATTCTCCACAAAATCCATTATTAATTTCTCCACTAATTACTCCACCAAATCCATTATTAATTGCTCCACTAATTTCTTATCATGTTTGGTGATGATTTGATAATTTTATTATTTATTATTAATTTTTTTTGCTTTGAAAATGATTGAAAATGACTTTAATAATTACACACAACACACTTCTGGATGGTTCATCAATTTTGGTCATGAAATCTTCATAATTAGAAAATATTTTGTCTTTCAAAGTTGTAGTATTTGAGTCTTCTTTAATCTGGCACTTGAATCAGCTCAATCCGATATCGGAGTAAAAAGTTATGCCCAAAATACAACAGATGTTCAAAATGGAATTTCCAAAACTGCACTTTGTCAAAAACGCCATTTCAAGTTTCCAATCTCAAAATTAAAATATCAAGTCCAATAATTGCCCTTATTTGACCCATATTTCGTCCTAAATGATTTCATTGAGACCCGATATTATTTTATCTGCAAAATAAACTAAAACACATCAAAACGTTCATCAAACCCGAGAAACTAAACAAAATATTAAGTTAAAGGGGCGGTAATTATTGATATATTTTCCGCTCATCACACTCCCAAACTTAACATTTTGCTAGTCTTCGAGCAAAAAAAAATTAAAGTAAGCCACTTTCGTATGGATCACGGTTGCATTTAGCGTATGCAACAAGCCTTTAAACCCCTAGGTGTCCCTAGTGGACGAGTTGTAGTCTCGTGAGGGTTTACAACAATGATACCCACAAACATTTTACAAAAGTAAAAAGGTAGTAAAACTAATGCACAAAAGCAAAAAGACAAGAGAAAATAGAATAAAGAAAGTTAGTGACTAATCAGGTGAAACTTCTACTCCAAGTTACTAGTGTTTTGTTTCTTTCTAAATTACCGAATAAGTAAATTCTCCGATTATATTTACCATTCTCCATATACACAGCCAACAAAGTATTAATCAATCTCATTTTTGCCCACAACAGTCACAAGTGCAGTTGATAAGAGAGTAATATTTTTGGCCTAAGTTCTATCATATTTCACACTTTTTTATGGCAATGAATAATTTTTCTGATTTTTTTCTTTGATTTTTTTTATATTACAATATCTCCCATCTATGTAGCGAGTGTTGGGTCGGTGGCTCCCAAAACAGTTGGCTTTAGGGCCAGGTGTTAAGACCCCCTACGGACTTAATTACTCATACTTCATTTAATAACTCGGATCTCAGTTTTTTTTTTCTCCATCACTTTCTGAGATGTTTCCTCCATTTAAACTAGAGAACTGAATATTACAAACTTTTCAATTATAGCTCATGTCTGTATGTTTCCATGTATGTTGATAATACCTGTCAACTGAGCATATGAAGATCCATTTTAGTCCGTTTATGGAGAATTTACAAATTAAATAATTTAAAATGAAATAAACAAAAATTAACTTGTTTCGAAATAAGTTTGTGATACGTCTCAGGAGTGGAAACTCCTTACTCAGCTATCTCTTACCAATTTCACCTTTTTTAGTCAAAATTAAAACACAAAAACGTAAAGTATTTTGTAATTTTTGAAAAAATTTCAAATTTTTTTGTATTTTTCGAAAAATTTGGACTAAAAATAAAAATGACACACAACTAAAAGAAGATACTAAAACTAATTCCCTCCCCCAAACCTAAATGAGACATTGTCTCCAATGTCTTAAACAGTAGAAGAAGAGTTAGAAGATAGTACCTAGTTAGTTGAAATTCTACACGAAAAGTTAAAGGTTAAGATCCAGATTAACACGACGCCTCTTACCACGATCGTCCTCGGACCAATTTATCTTTGAAAGGATAGGGTCAACTTGTGGTTTATAGGTGAAGATTTGGTCAATTAGATCCGGAGCAGTTCTGGCAGTAAAGAGGAGTTATTCATAGGTTTTGACACGAACCCATTTCTTTGGGCATCATCAAGAAACACACAAAGAAAATCATAAAATCCTTCAACGTTGTACAGTCCAAGTGGTTTCTGGTATGTGTTCAGGTTCGCCCAAGATAACACTGTAAAAAGTTTCTCCAATGTGCCCAAGCCACCTGGCAAAGCAATAAAAGCATCAGAACCGGTTAATCATTTCTACCAGTCGTTCAGACATACCTGGCACGATCAGTTCCTCTACGTTTGATGATCCAACAAGATTTGCCTCTGCCAAGGGTTTTAGGATGATTCCTAAAATGTTACTACATCTTTCATGTACAGCCTTTGAAACGATCCCCATTAGTCCAAGATTGCCTCCGCCATATACTAAGTGCATATTCCTTGCAGCTAAGACTCGACCCAATTCATGTGATGCTTCTACGTATTGTGGTTTAGTACCAACACTACTACCGCAAAACACACAAATGTTTTCAACTCGTCCTTGAAGTGGCTTCCATGTTTTACTCTGGATGTCTTCAAAAGTGCAATGATGAGTTGAATTTATAACACCTGAAAAGGGTGAGTAAAAATAATAGCACTAGTACCTGCCAAATGACAATTATTAGTTAAACAGTAAAACAAATCGTGATAGTCAAAAAGTTCTGGATCCTGTCGGAGAAAATAAAAGAAAACACAAAACAAATTACAATTATCAGGAAAAGACAAAGAGATATAAAATGTATGAGAAAAGTAGCAACTTGATTGACGTCTATGCGTCAGGGACAAGCTTATCCAATTTTTTTATAAATTGGCAAACAGGGTCTTTTTGAGTCAGATTCCAAGATTAACTGTTGTCTTTCTTTTGGAAATTGTGTATGTAATTTACGAAGGCTATGTGAACATCATCCATTAGGATGCGTCTCAAGAGTCAAAGATATATCATCTAAAGACTCCTTACTCAAGCCATCCCTAATGAATTTAATTTTGTCTTCACGATTATCAGACACCATTCCTAAAGAACGACAACGAGTATTGCAATTCCAGCGTGCTCATTGTAACAAACACCCATTTGCTTAGCTCTATGTTTCTTTGCATAGGTGCTTCTTCCAAAACCAGGCAGATATGAAATAAAAGATTCAGAAGACTCACCTGCCAATCGGATTCGTGCTTCAATTACCCATCAAATGTCATTAGGAACACCATGGATTGTTAGTAGTCTCATCCGTTCCAAGCGAGCTTTGTAAACTTTCTTCAGAGATTTATTAGGGAGAGAAGGAAATTGCTTGTGAAGATTTGCTAGAGCTTCTTCCATCTTAAAATGGATTAATCTGCAAAAACTAAACGCATAAAATTAAATCACACCAAATCACAATATATACAAAAATTGCATGGGTTGCCTCCCTGCGAGCGCTAAGTTTTACGTCGTTAGCCAGACGTGACTTCTCGAACGTTAGGCTGGATCTGATAGTGTGACACTTTCTTTTTGTCGCTCAAATGATTCTCCCTAGTAGTGCTTGACACGCTTGTTTTTAACCTTGAAAGTTTTATTGGAGTCAGGATCATGTATCTCAACGGCTTGTCTTGTAAAACCTTGGTGATCACAAATGGACCTGACCACCGTGATTTTAGCTTCCATGGGAAGAATTTCACCCTTGATTTATTTAACAGTACCTTCTGCCCTGATTCCAGTTGTATGCGCACTAACTTCTCATCATGTTTTTTTTTGCATTTTCCTTGTACAATTTGGCATCCTCAAAAGGTTGTATGTGAAATTCCTCCAATTCATGAGCTAATGGAACTTTTTCTCTTCTGTTGCTTGTAGTGCAAGAATGGACTTCTTCAGTACGCAGTGCGCTTTATCTTCAGGCTCCACAGGTAATTGAAATGCTTTAAGTTTGTCAGTAGAACTTTGTCTTTCATCAGAGTTCTGAACGGTACTATGTATCACATCAAGTCTGAAACATTCCTCCTTCTTTTCATCATCTGAGAAATTCATGGCCTTGAAAACATTGAATGTTACTTCTTGGTCATGTACCTTCATGGTTAATTCTCTTTTTTGTACATCAATAATGGTTCGACCTGTAGCCAAGAATGGTCTCCGAGGATGATTGGCACGTCTGCATCTTCCTTCATATCAAGGATAATAAAATCTGCTGGGAAAATAAATTGTCAACCTTGACCAGCACATCCTCAACTACGCCTCTTGGAAATACGAGCGTTCTATTACAGCAGTTGTAGTGAGACTGAAGTGGGCATTGTTTCTCCAATCTGCAGTTTCCTGAAAATAGAAAAGGCATCAAGTTAACACTCGCACCTAGATCACACAGAGCCTTACCGAAGTAATGTTCTCCTATGGTGCAAGGAACAGTGAAAGGATCTTTCAACTTTGGAGGAAGATGGCGCTGTATTCTTCTGATAATGCTATTGTCTCATAATCTCCCAATCTCTGCTTTCTTGAAAGAATGTCTTTCATAAATTTGGCATAGTTGGGCATTTTTTCCAACGCTTCTGCAAATGGAATGTTAATATGCAGCTTTTTGAACACCTCCAAGAATCGAGAAAATGCTTGTCCAGTTTGTTTTTCTGAAGACGCTGAGGAAAAGGTGGAGGTGGAGTGATCTGTTCTTTTTCCTTGCTTCTTTTTCCTCCATCTTTGCTTTGTTTCTTTTGGAACTTCCTCGGCAGTTGTTTTGGCTCCAACATCTTTGTTGATTTCAGTACCGCTTTTTAACATGATGGCATGACACTGTTCATTCCCTATGTTCCTCGGATTTGGTTCAGTGTTGCTAGGAAGGTACTTGGCGGTCTGTAACTCTGAGCATTGGCCAGTTGTCCAATTTGATTCTTCAGTGCTTTAATAGAAGCTGATTGACTTTGATTAATGCTGCTTGGGATTGAAACATAGCATCATATCTTGCTGCTTGAGAGTCGTGTTTTGCTTCTATCTTTTTCAATGGGGTCAACACTTCTGTTATTCCTGATTCAATTGCCTGCTCCTGGCCTTTGTTATGTTGTTGGAATCCGGGTGGTGGGTTGTTCATTTGCCCTGAATTGTTGCTCCATGCGAAATTGGGATGATTCCTCCACCCTGGGTTGTAGGTGTTGGAATATGGATTGTTCCCCTATCTGTTGAAATTTTTGACATAATTCACCGTTTCTTTATGTTGGTTGAAAGATTCTGACTCAGGTGCTCCTCCAAATGGTGAACTTGTGGATCCACCATTAACTTTCATGTTAAGAGTTTCCAGATTTTACAAATCACATCCAGCTTGGAATTCAGTGCTGTGTTGGCTCCAACTTCATAAATTCCTGCAATTCTTTGAATCATGCTCCTTTCTGTTGGCCACAAGAGATTGTTGTTGGCCATTTCTTCAATTAAGTCTCAGGCTTGATCTTCTCCTTTGCCATTAAAGCTCCTCCAGCAGCAGCATCAATTGTGGTTCTCATTATTCCAGAAAGTCCATTGTAGAAGGTTTGGACTTGTAGCCACTTTGCGATCTCATGATGAGGACATTTCCAGAGTAAATCTTTGAATATTTCCCAAGCTTCGCAAAGGGATTCTGAATCTTATTGCACGAAGGATGTGATGTCATTCCTCATCTTTGCAGTTCTGGCTGGTGGAAAGTACTTTGCAAGGAATTGGGTGGCTAGAGTGTTCCAAGTTGTGATGGAACCTGCTGGTATCGAATGTAGCCAAGCTTTAGCTCTGTCTTTGAGGGAATATGGAAAACCCGCAGTCTCATTGCTTCTTCAGCTGCTCGGTTGTAATTGATAGTGCCGCAAACTTCCAGGAAGTTGCTGATGTGGGAATTATGATCTTCAGTTGCATTTCCCCTAAACTGTATTGACTGCTGAATCATCTGGATGCATGTTTTGATGTCACACGTATTTGCTGGTAAAGGAGGAAGTACAATGCAGGAAATGAAGCCGTCGACCACCGGAATGGTTCTGTCTCGAATGGGAATCGGTGGTGCAACGTTCAAAGGTTCAGGTTCCATGTTGACTAAAGCTTCTTGGCCTTCTCGCCTTTCCCTTCTCTCAACTGTCTGATAGTTCTTTCAATTTCTGGGTCAAGCGGTCGGAGTTCAAAGCTTCTGGTTCGTCTCATGTAGTTTCTGAGAACCTGAAACACAAGAAAACAACAACAATAAGTAAAAAGAAATTAGATACAAGTAACGTATCTAACCCAAACCCTAATAGTTGAAGATAAATAAGTCTCCCGACAACGGCGCCAAAACTTGACCGCGTAAACACACATGTATAACGCAAGCGCACGTATCGTTCAAGTAGAATCAAAGTATCGATCCCACGAGGACTTAAAACCTTTGCTATTAATTTTTATGAGGTCAAATGTTTACAAGTATCTAATAGATTGATTGTTTGATTGGGTGGTGACTTTAAAACTTAAAACAAGTAAATAAAATTTCTTGAAAGTAGATTGAAGAAAATTCAAATTTATAAAACTATCCAGGGTTGTGAATCCTTCCAATATCTATTAAAGATGAAGTGGTTATCTTACAGTTGGGTAATATATTAATTTATTAACCTGGAACACTAATTATGTAAAAGCCTATTCCGATGGTCGATTACAAATACCTAGTATAACCCAATTGAACCATATGTCTATGTCAACCAAATTATGTGGATTCATTAAGTTTAAGTTCCAATTATGGCTACCCCCCTGCCCGAAAGGTATATTCCTATCCTGTAAGGAAATCTATTAAAGGGTTATCTATCCTCAAGGAAGATCGTGGGCTATTGAGTCTACGGTCTTTAACCTAAAATCCCTTTCCAAGTTCATTTTAGTTTACCTAATCAATTTTATTAATGGCCAGTTAATAAAAGGATTAAGATTAAGACTCAATAAATAAACATTTATATTACCCAAGCTATAATCTAACCCATTATAAACCGGTGATATTGGATTTCATCACAACCCTAGATAACTAGCTTAGTTAGACACATATTTATGGGTAGTAAAAATTTAAATAAAATAAAAGACATAAAGTAAAATACTGAAAATTAAATACTGAAAAGTAAATTACTGAAAAGTAAAAAAAGTAAAAAGTAAAAAGTAAAAAGTAAAAAGTAAAAAGTAAAAAAAATAAAAGTAAATTACTGAAAGTAAATGCTAAAGAGTAAATTGTTGAAAAGAAAATTACTAAAATTAAATAAAGTAAAAGTACAATAAAAGAAAATGCTGGATTATAGGATCAACTTTTATTACTATTATTTTAGATATCTCTCTTAATATAATATATTAACTTTATGTGATAATTACCAACCAACCATAAATGCGATATCCTGATTAAGTCAAATTAATAATTAATTACCAACCGACCAACCAGGCGGTATCCATACTTAGTCAGGTTAAAACCAACTTATAATTAATTACCAACCGGCCAATATAGCGATATCCTCATTAAGTAAAGTTTTAAATAGTTTATATATTATAATTAAGGGAGATTAATCTAAATAACAATAATAAAAGCTTTACCTTTCACCCCAGCAAAGGGGAACTACCTCATCATTGCTTGAAAAATAAAAACTGCAAAAGTAAAGAAAGGAAATGATTGTGCGTAAAAGTAAATTGCGGAAAGTAAAAACTGAAAAATAAAGAAAAGAAAGTGTGAAAGCAGAAATTAATTACTGAAAGTTGTAAATAAACAAACAAGATACAATCTTCTTATTTATTCTTTAGGAATTTCAAAGAATAAAGTATGAATTTTACAAATGAAATGACTTGGTATTTATAGGCAAAATTTTGCCTCCATCAAATCATCCATCAAATTCTCCACCAAATCCATTATTAATTTCTCCACTACCTACTCCACCAAATCAATTATTAATTACTCCACTAATTGCTTATCATGTTTGGTGATGATTTGATAATTTTATTATTTATTTATTAATTTATTTGTTTTCTTTGAAAATGACTTTAATAATTACACACAACACACTTCTGGATGGTTCATCAATTTCGGTCATGAAATCTTCAGAATTCAAAATATTTTGTCTTTCAAAGTTGTAGATCTATGAGTCTTCGTTTATCTGGAACTTGAATCAGCTCAATCCGATATCGGAGTAAAACGTTATGCCCAAAATACGACAGATGTGCAAAATTAGAATTTCCAAAACTGCACTTTGTCAAAAACGCCCTTTCAAGTTTCCAATCTCCAAAATAAAATATCAAGTCCAATAATTGCCCTTATTTGACCCATATTACATCCTAAATGATTTCATGAGACCCGATATTATTTTATCTGCAAAATAAACTAAAACACATCAAAACGTTCATCAAACCCAAGAAACTAAACAAAATATTAAGTTAAATGGGCGGTAAATATTGATATATTTTCCACTCATCACATTCAAGTTTTTCTCAGTCATCAATCTCTTGCACAAGACTGAATGATTTCAGTAGCTTTATATTTTTCCCTAAAAAGATCTACCCAAGTGTATCTAGAGAAGTCATCTACCACGACTGGGATATACTTTTTACCTCCCAAACTTTCGGTCTTGGAAGGTCCCATAAGTATGTGAGAAACACGAGTATGTTTAACTCTAGTATGCTTTCCTAACTCACAAGGTCCACACATAGAGTTGTCCTTCTTTCCTAATTTAGGAAGACCAATAACCAGATTCCATTTGGACACTTTAGATAAGTCATGATAATTGATATGTCCAAACTTTTGATGCCACGGGCCAATCTCATCTATACTAACAAAATTACACACAATAGATTGACCAATGAAAATCCCATAGCAGTTATTAGTAGTTTTAAGACCAGTAACTGTTAGGGTTGGTGCTTAGAGTGCCAATCCGGATCGTATTCATGTCCGATTCATGAATACGAATAATTCTTTTTTCCATAATATTACTTATTTATGGTATTACTTCTTGATTTTATATATATATTCGATCTAATTACGAGTAGATTGAAACTAAATATGATTTAGTGATATGTATATATTAGACAAATACCGGATAATATAATATAGTGCACAATTACAAAGCAGTTTGTAATTGACATAGAGAAGTGACGCTACTAGAAGTATATTATCAAATAAAGTTCCTGGTCAAAATTTACTAACACGGGTCGGTTAGTAAAATCCGCTCAGACCAGTACACACCGTAAATCGAGACTTGGTCCAATGATTTATCCTAATGAACCATGAGTTTAGGGAGACTCGTATAGACGTGTAGGAGTTTATAGTGAATGAACACTGACGACTCACCAAAGATTTCCTAATAGATGGTACACCAATGTCAATAGGAATATTCTCGGGTCAAGAGATCATATTGTTCCTTCGACTTCAGATACCACTGTGGATGTATGAGGTATCCTCCACACTTTGATGGTAGTCATGTCACCGATCTATTTAGATCAGACCTCCACATATTCGTTGTGTGTAGACTGATCCTCATGATATCTTGTGCGTATCAAGATAGGATCCATCAGTTCTATGTACAGAGCATAGGTATTCAATGTTCAATTAGTAATATGTTAAATCCACGGGCCCGTGGTACACTGTAGAAGTAAGTTCTAAGTGCTATTAAGATATTACCAATACAATCATCGATGGAATTATACCTATAGAGATTTGACGTTTATATTTATATCTCTGGGGTGATCTGAATACCTGTGACGGATGGATTATACGTATGCGATGACCTCGACCTGTATGATTAAACTAGTTTAGCCATGGTCATCATAATTTACAGGTAGGTAGAATATGGACACGAAATTAGATTTCGTGACGGATATGCATGAATCTAGAGAGTCTTACTAATGAGATATACTCGTAGGGAACTAGGGCAACCTTTATTAAAAAAAAATAATGATTATTTATAAGTCGTTTAACTGTTAAATGATAATATATGCGTTTGGGATCTGTTGGCCATTTATTAAATGTCAAATTGTGATATTTGATTTTTATAATTAATATATGTATTTTTATTATTTAATGTAAATATAATACATATATTTAAGATATTTATATTTAATTATTTGATCATTCAAATGTTGAATAATTAAATAATTAAATGATAAATATCTTTTACTTTTTTAAAGTAAGCAAATTGGCAAAATTTAATTGGATTAAATGGCCAATTATGGTTGGATTAAATGGAATGATTTAATTGGTATATTTTTATTATACATTAAATGGTTTAATGAATTAATACCATAAATTTATTAAATCTTATCCATTTAATTAATTGAAAATAAATGAAATATTTGGCCATTATTTTTCCTCCCTTTTTCGGCAATATTGGGAAAAAAATATAAGCCATCATTTTCATTTTTGTTTCATTATTTAAGAACCCTAAATCAAAATAAAAAGAGAGCTTGAGAGAAAAAAAAAGAAAAGAAAGCAAAAAGCTTGGAAATCTTTGAATTTAGTAAGTTTTTCTTACTTTCTCCTTTATGAAAAATATTTCTAACACTCTAGGCTTCAATATATGTAGCTTAGTATTGTACTCTACTCTCTTGTGGATGTATTTTGATGGTTGGGAACTTGATTGAAAGATGAAAACATGTATATGTATTGTGATTGCATGAAATTATTTCTTAAGTATTTTTTTAACCATTTGATGGTGAGTTGCCATTCTAGATTTTTTAGCCACTCATAAATGACCTAAAATTATTCTTGAGTTTTTTCATGGTGGTGAGACTTGTTTGGTGTGGTAATGATTGAATTAAAGTATTGAATTTATTTAATTTGGTGTTTATTGGCCATTTGGACAATCTTAGAAATTAGGGTTTATAACTGACTCCAAATTTGGGGCCTTTCATATATGTGTTAATTAATGATGTATATATGATGCATATTAATTTTGGTGTTGATTGGACTTGATCATGAATGGTTTTGAACCAATTTGGACTAAAGTGAAATTCATTGAAACTTGAGGGACCTCTGGGCAATTTTGGAAAAAAAAAATTTCTTGAATTGAAATTTTTATTTTGGCATGTATGACATGTATAAATCATTTTGATAGTTATTGGGAATCATCTAATTACGTATCTGACAAATTAGGACTAAAATGATCAAAATGTAAAGTTTTGGGTATTTCCGTAATTACTGAAAAATCTGGAAAATATTTTTCAGAATTATGTTTTTAATGTGTATTTGATGTACAAATCATTTTGGTTGTGATTAGAAATCACCTAAGCTTGTTTTGAACAACTTAGGACTAAAATGATTAAAATGGAAAATTTTGGGATTGTATGGTAATTTACTGAAATTACGATTTATGGGTTAAAGTTTCTGTTTTTGAGTATTGAGTGATTAAAATAAATAAGTTTATTTTAATTACCCAAGAAAAAAATAAAGAAATGGGAAAATTTGATTTTCTCGCATTCCGCTACGTAACCCGGATATTTTGCCCAAAACCCCAACAGTAACTACACACTCACCTTTAGCATTATACACGGAACACATTTTCCTCTCAAAGCGAACCTCTAGACCAGTCTTACAAAAATAACCAACACTCAGAAGATTGGCAGTTAGGCCTTCGACATACAAGACATCATCAAGGACGGGGAGACCAGGCAAGGCTATTCTCCATTTTCCCATAATTGGTGCTCTTCCCCCATAACTAAAAGTCACATTCCCAGTCATGGTTTCTTCGTGAAACACAAACATAGATTTATCTCCACACATGTTTCTGGAGCATCCGCTATCAAAGTACCACATTTGGTTGTCCCTAGTCTTGAGGGCTATGTGTGAAACATAGCACTATTCTTTCCTTACCCACGTTTGTCTAGGATTTTTATTGGATCCTGAGTTCCTAAACAAGGCTAATCTCTCACTTATGAGTTTGGTCTATCGAGCTAAGTTAAAAACTTGTTGAGCTAATGTGTTGACTCCTTTTGGTGGGAGGTCTCCCTAGTTTTAAAGCTGTTCTTTCTGAGCTTGAAGCACTTAGGTCGAGTGTGACCTATTTTGCCACACAAATGACAGATGGGAACAAACCTCGGCTGAGCATCTAAAACTTTTGGCTGAACATGAGGAGGGTTGACTCTGGTACTAGGTTGTTTACCTAAGACTTTAGGGGAAACATCCCTACTAGGTTTATCAGTAGAATTTTCAGCAAGGACAAAGACAGTTCTAGAGGTCGAAGCACTTTTGTCATCGGACATAACAAAGCCTAAACCTCTTTCGCCACCAGATGGCATACCTAGGCCTATCATATGATCAATCTCTTGAGAGCCACATAAGAATGCTGACAACTGTGATCGTGTTCAAGATCTTTTTCTAATGACTTGATCCTCCCCTCTAATCCCTTGTTTATTTCTTTGAGATCAACAACAACTATCAGACTTGTCTCAAGCTTGATTTGAGCCTCATTTATTTCTAGTTCAGTCTCTCTAAGTTGTTTAGTGATTTCAGTATTTATCTTTTTGCTGCTCAAACTCTCATTGAATAACTCAGTGAAAGTTGTCTTGATATCCTCCTCATTCTCAGAGTCACTCTACTCATAGCACTCTGATCCATCCATAGGTTCATTGACAACTCCACATCCCTCATGATCACTCACTTCGCAGGTAAATGCCATATAGGTGAAGTTTCTTTCTGATCCAGAGTTATCAGAATCTTCCTCATCTCCGTCTTCATCATCGGATAGAGAGAAAACCATGGCCTTCTTTCCATTCGACTTTAAGGTAGGGTATTCAACACGAATGTTTCCAAAGCCTTGACACTCATGACACCTAATGGTTTGAGATTTCTTATCCTTGTCATCTCTAGTTTCCTTCCTTCCCGTTCTAAAACGATGGTTATTGTCCCTAGATTTCTATGTCCACCGCTTATCAGTGTCAAAACTACTTTTCTTAGGTTTAGAAACTTTTTAAAGCTTTTTACAAACATGACCATGTCGGCATCTGAGAGAGATGTGTCTTTGTCATCATAAGATATAGTGCGATTTTCAACTTTCACATATTTCATGGCTATATTTTTGGACATTCTAAACCTGGGAGTTTAGTCTCATAAACTTGAAGATTACCCACAAGATCGTGTAACTTCAACTTTTCTATATCTTTGCTCCATTCTATAGCAGTGATCTTGGAAAAAAAATTTCTCAGAAGTGATTTAAGAATTTTTCTGATAGCACTGTTAGCAGGGATAGTTTCACCTAAGTTAATACTAGAATTGACTATGTCATTTATTTCAGCATAAAATTCATCGAAAGTTTCATCCTCCTTCATGCGAAGCCATTTCAAACCTAGTAGCCAGTTCTTGAAGTCTGTTATTCTTAACGGACAATGTGCCCCCATGAATAGTAGTCAGGATGTCCCAAGCATCTTGGCCACTTCACACATTGAAACCCTTCTAAACTCAGAGGTACAAATAGCGGCATTTAGGGCATTGATAGCTTTGTTATTCCTATTACATTCATCAAACTCTTCCTTGGACCAGGAAAGTTTGTCTTTTGGAGAAGAAACCCCATCGACTGTGACCACATGAGATTTCCATCCATACTCCACCGCATCCATGCTCTCTCGTCTAGAGATTTGAGGAAAATTCTCATGCGAACTTTCCAATGAAGATACTACGTTCCATCAAAGAATGGAGGACAATTCAAAAGTTGACTTCTATCCATTTAAGATGGGTCAAGGACCGAGGTCAGGCTCTGATACAATTGAAAAATATAAACGTTCTAATCCTATACACATATGGGGGAATAAGTGTAAGTGCATAAATAAAAAATTAATACTCTATCCAAAACACATTTTGGCTAGAGATCCTACAATAAGATATCAATCAATCTCAAATTAAGCTAGTCAAATAAAGTAAAGCATCAATCACAAATAATAAACTGCAAAAAATGAAAAGGAACAGATGGATTTGTTTACGAATTGGAAACAAATAGTAAAAAAACCACCCATGATATAGGCTACCACCCAAATCCACTTTATAAGAGAAACTTACAGAGATGGTGAAAAGACCTAAAGCAACAACTTTACTGACTCTATTCCCACAACTGTAATTACCTAAGGAACTCCCCAAGCCTGCACCAAGTAACTTTCTTCAGACCATCTGAAGTCTCAATGAATTGAATCTGCTAAGCTACGCCATAGAGCTTCGAATGATAATCTCAACCTTCAAACTCAGAAGGCTTAGAATATTGGTCAGGTTGTATATGGAGGGTAGATGGTGATGAAATAAGAAAATCACTACAAGGAAGAAGACATGTAAGATTGAGTCTTCAAGGGTGAGAGATCTTCAATTTTTTGGAAAACTCAAAGCAAGAAATATTTAGGGTAATGTTTTCCAACACTTGTAAAGAGGGTAAGTGTTTTCTTTTATAGGTAGCGTTTTCTAAAAGGAAAAAATGCCTTTAAAAATGCATCAGAAAATACAAAAGATGCGACATTCGTTCGAACGTTCCACGAACGCGAAAGATTTTACAAAAGGTGTTCGAACGAAACTACGAACGCTACTCGAATGTGAAGCCACTGGAAAGGGTCGTTCGAACGAGATGAGAACCTTCCTCAAAAGATTAGTCTCTGGAAGCTTTGGTTCGAATGAAGATAAGAATGTGCCACTAATGACAAACATTTGAACGAACAATTGAACGTGCCACTGACGACTTTCATTCGAACAAATAAATGAACGTGCCACGAACGCTGCTCTGATAAAACTATCTGTCAAGTCAGCAACACACTCAAGCACTTCAAGACTCATTACAACTCAATGTAATACAATTTGTTACGAAATTTGCCAACACATAAACCCAACAGAACGGAAAGATGAACGTACTACGCACGGGAATCTTCTGCCAAGTTTTATTCGAACCCAAATACGAGCGTGACACGAATGCCACTTACTCGAACATAAATACGAACGCAGAACTAACACATATATGATATATATCTTCATGCATAGTATGCCAAATATCAATCCAATTGCTCCGAGATCTTCAAGACTCATTACTACTCAATTGAACTTGTTTTTTATGAACATTTCCAATAAATATAGAACTGACATTGTTGCTGTTTTCTGTTCTCTGTCCTTGGTTTTCTGGTTTCTTCTTCTTTGGCATCAGAATCTTGTTGCTTTGATTTTGGGCATCTTGAAGATGCAAATCTTCAACACTACTTTCTCTTCCTTAGAGATCTATCCAAAAAAAAGCTTAGAGATCTACTCCCATAAATATTCGAACAGTAGATCAAAGAATTCTACTTATATATTATTGTACATCTTTTTTATGGTCGAAGATTATTTCTTAACTTATTTTGAGTTCTTCCAGTACCTACTATAATATATGTTCTTATCCTCATTCATTGAAGCTTTTGTTTTAGCTTTGTTAGGCATCTTACAAAACTTTTTCCTATATTAAGCTATGTCGGGTAAGTTGTGGAACCAGTCCATTTATATATTATTGGCAAAACAACGTATTTTTGGTTCTTTCGATAGCTGCTTTTATATAAATTTTTATATTTTGTTAGCCCATTTTTCTTTTTCCCCCTTGAAAAAAACCCCTCGTATGGTTGAAAAATCAAACACTTTCATATAAAAACTCAAACACACTCTGCTAACTTTCCTTTATTTATTAGAGTCTATCTCTCTAGCTACAACAATATCCCTAGCTGGGATTTTATTTATCAATGAAAGCAAGCAGTTTAATATTTTATACCTCCGGCAATCTTCCGGCTTACTTCATAATTGTTAACCTCTTTTGTCCCGGTAGAATCAAAAGTTTCATCCTCAGGAGTATAAGTGGTCAACTTTATATTATCCTGGGATGGATCGTCAAGCACTAACACAAAGGCACGACTCCCATCAACATGTTGTGTATAAGTACTCTGATCGGCTGCGAACTTCCAACATAAATGATAGTATCTATCATCCCAAATCGTCATAATGAGACTACTTGTGAACCTTCCATCTGGTAACTTTCCTACATAGTGAATCTCTACTGGATATTCCTTTTTCCCAAGCCACATAGCTCCCACCTCCTCGTCATTTCCAACAAGAACATATTCTTTATCATCTGGATTGTCCTTGTTAGTCACCTTGGTAACACCGGGCCAATTAGAAACCACCTTTCTCAAATTAAGAACCATCGATCCTATAACAAAGCAAACCTGCTTATATGATATGCCTTGTATAATATGCCTTTTCTTTCCTTTATATGCCCAAAATGAAAAAGGCATATATGACTTTTTGTATCCCTTTATGAAATAATCAAAATATAATATAATTTTTGTTTTCGAATGCGATACGTCCATTCGTATATCATTTGGGTATCTCTTTTGTGATCAAACAATATTTTTTTTAATATATTTACTTTTGATATATGCTTTTATACAAGTCCTAGTCTTTCTAGATTTTTTATCTTCATTGGGCATTTTACAAAATATTTTCGTATTAAGTTCTGTCAATGTTCTCACAACCTACAAGTAATGTATAGGCCAAAATTATCAAAGCATAATAGGTAATTATTCTTAAAATAGAACAAATTCATTTTTATATTATTAAACAAAAACTATATTCATATGTTAGTGGACATCGCTTTTATGATCGAATAATATTTCTTACTTGATATCTATTTTTATATAAATTCTAATCCTCATACAGTTGAGAATCCCTTTATGATCGAATAATATTTCTTATTGTATTTTGTATTCTTTCAGTACCTGCTTTTAAATGTGTACTTATCCTCATTGAATCAAACTTTTGATTTATCTTTTGTCCGACATCATAAGAAGCATTTTTCTATTAAGCTCTATCGATATTGTTTTCAACATCACAATATGCAAGTTATGTAAATGACAAAATTATTAAAGTAGGACAAGCCCAACTTTTATATTATTGGTCAACAAGTCCATTCTTTTTTGTCATTCATATGGTAGTGGGTATCTCAATTTTTGTTGAACAATATGTTGGAAAAATGCTTATGAGTAAGCATTTTGAGGCTCAATTTTGAGCATGATCCACTTCGTGTTAGTGGTTGTTATTGAATGATTCGGATACTCCTCGTGAGTACTTTGAAATGGTATATTCATATGCTTAAAATGGTGCTTGGGTGAATGAGAAATTGTTGCTCAAAGTTCACCAATTGGTGTTGGAAAATTAAGAGAAGTTAGCTTGTCCTATATGGGAAAGCTATAGAGAGAATATTATGCTTATATATGATTGCTCATATGTAGATGGGTAAGAGTTATAAGGATAGATGCTCTCTCCACGTGCGCAGGGGGGGGTTGTGTGTGTACAAATCAAATCCGAATCAAGCTTGGCTCGTGTGGACCTGTGTACACGAATGCCATACACAAATTGTGTGGGCCCGGCCCAGCCGAATTTTTACTAATCTCTTCAATTTTCCAAGCCTTTTGAATTTCCATAACAGCTAATTTAATTAGCTTGGTGGTTATAAAATTTGAATTTCCATAACTGCTAATTTAATTAGCTTGGTGGTTATAACAAAGTGAAACGCGGGTATAACAAAGTGAAACGCTTCCCATTAATGAGATATAATTGGCTTGTTAATTTCCTTTAAATGAGCTGTGATTTCGTTTTTTATAAATAGCCACAATACTGAGATTTTGTTGTAGAGAATACAGAGCATAAAAATACAACAACTCGGTTTTCTTTGTTTTGTTAAGGGAGAGTTCAGACACTTTTTGTGGTTCGTTGGATACGAGTTCGGTGATGCCCTTACTCGTACGTTTTTCCGTTGTATCCTAGGAAGCAATCGTCTCACGTTCTACTGCACCTACGATAGGGGACGAATTTGTTTTAAGGATATTGTTGTCATCAACAAGCCTCGGGAAGGTGAAGAAGCAATGGTTCGGTTCTGGATCATCAATTTCAGGGTCTAACTCTCTGCCCCCGCTCTCAAGGTCAGCCTCCGCCCTCTGCCTCCGCTCGCCAGCCTCTGCCTCTGCTCATCAGCCTCTGCCTCTGCTCATCAGCCTCTGCCTCTGCTCATCAGCCTCTGCCTCCGCTCTCAGGGTCTGCCTCTGCCCCTGCCTCCGCTCTCAGGGTCTGCCTCTACCCATCAGCCTCTGCCTCCGCTCTCAGGGTCTGTCTCTGCCCTCAGCCTCCGCTCTCAGCCTCTGCCGTCAGGGTCTGCTCTCAGGGTCCGCCGTGAGGGTCTGTTCTGTGGGTCTGATTGGGTCTGCTCGAGGATAATTGTAATATTTGTAATATTTGGATTTCCCAATTACCGTGAAATAATTGTAATAATTGTAACTACAGTCTTAAAAAAAACTCGACTCTATGGATATGGAAAATAGTCCAAACACAGTAGATCCGAATATGGCAGCCTCTTCGGCTGGCCAAAATGTTGTGGCATCCCATGTGGCTGGCCAAACTGCAGTGGCAACCTCTTCGGCTAGCCAACTTGCTTCAGCCTCTGCCGTCAGGGTCTGCTCTCAGGGTCCGCCGTGAGGGTCTGTTCCGTGGGTCTGATTGGGTCTGCTCGAGGATAATTGTAATATTTGTAATATTTGGATTTCCCAATTACCGTGAAATAATTGTAATAATTATAACTACACAATATTTCTTAACTTATTCTGAATTATTTTTATATCTGCTTTTATATGAGTTCTTATCCTTATATTATTGGGAATCAGTTTTATTGTCGAACAATATTTCTTAATACATTCGGTTTTTTTCGTTGATGGTGATTTTTTACGGCACTCACTTCGAAGCTGAAGATCTGAGCCTTATGTTGCACTACCTGACTAAGACAGTTAGGTAGACCCAAGGGCCCAAAAGCAAAAAGAAGATTGGGAGAAGGACCCAACCATGGTATGCAATGAGAGGTGTTTTCCCTGTGGAAGTTTCGGAGGAAGAAATAATAGTGATCCTGACCCAGCCACTTAAAAGTGTGGATTTGCGATGTTCCATGCGATTTGGGTACCCCGACCTGAGGAGATTAAACGAAGTTATACCCGGCTAGGTTAGAGCAGCATGACGTATGCTCTACTAGAAAAAGGAGTGCATCTAAAAGGTTAATGATGAAAATAGTAAATCAACGACTCATATGAAGCCATGAGTTCTATCAGCCGCCATAGGCCGCCGTAGTGGCTGAGAAGCTGGCTTGAGGGGCAATGGATGCAGTGTATAAGTGGGGTAATGATGATTAAGTGATACAGAGTTACGTCAGCGTCAGTTATAAAGGTGATTTGAGAACCTATATAAAAAGGTTGAAGTCATTGTAGAGTGGGTTAGTTCTTTTAGCTAAAAAAGTTGAGAAAGAGAATTGTAATTTGAGAGAAAGAGTACTAAGAAACGTTTGTGATCGAGAGAGAAAGTGAGTTATGTATCTGACCACATTGTGAGAAGTAGACTGGACAATTATAACCCAATGAGTTATTTTATTGTATCTCGTGTAATTCCCCTTTTATCAGCTCAGGTCACCTATGTCCGGCCTACCTTCTCTCTAGCTAGAAAGTCCGACAGAATATGAACTAAAAACCCTAAATCCAACCGAATATGACACAAATATCATTGAATAAATAAATTATCAGTTACTGAAGTTTAGGAATTTGATTATGTCCGTCCGGACATATAGTTCAAATAGAATACCCGACTAGACATATATCAAGCTGTCAGCCCACGTGTAAATTAAATTAGCTAGAATCATGAGCCTGATTAAGTCCGACCGGATATACATCCCAAATTTTAAATCTGACCGGACATGTTTCAAGCTGTGTTTGACGTTTTGATTGCCAATCACTCGAGATAAATTGGGAGAACAGGATCTTGGTTCCCCTTCCATCCTAAGACCTATTGTTTCACTATAAAAATGAGTCTTATCAATTCACAATGGAGGTTCCTAGCTTAGAGAGATCTATCAAAAAGAAACCTTACTAAAACTCTAAAACAATAAGCTTAAGAGAGAAATAGAGAAAACAACACTGATTCTTACAGTTCCTTCCCCTAGTACAAATCTAGCAATTTCTCAGACTTCAAAAAAATCTTCTGAGCCACAGCATAAGTAAAGGTATAACCTAAGGGAACCTTCTTTATTTATAAATGCTTTGGATTTTCTATGATAATATAGTATCTTACGTCTGATTGGATATGTACACACATTCGGCCAAAGATAAATATTCGGCTGCGTTTACTGCTTTCTATATTTTGCATGCTTAGTTATTTTATATTATGCTTGTTAATGTAAATCTATGCATGTTTAGTTTTTTTTTTCATTGTGCTAGTTTAGTTGTTGATATACATGTACTGTTTAATTAAGATTAATATGCATGCTATTTTTTTTATTGTCTGATATGCAAATAATGTTCGGCCTGGCATTTTTTATATCCAGTCGTATGATCCCGGTGGTATATAGGATGGAAATCTGAACGAAAATTCCATAGCCGATTTCGCATGGGCGGTGATGTGGTATGCACTTAGGTTACAACTCCATGTACCATTAGCAGATGACCATCTCATTGGTGTTACATTTAGAATGTATGTTTGTTGTATTTGTAATCGTTGACATGTGCTTCTATATTTGTGGTTTATGTTATCCGACTAGATTTCTAGTAACTCTGATCGGACATATAAATTGAATACTTTGTTCGGCCAACCTTGAGACATATTTGTCCAGGCCTCTCGGAGGCTAGGCCCATGAAATGCATGTCATATTTATTCCAGTATTATTTTATATCAACTATTATAATAATGTAGAGTAATTTTTCCTATTTGATTTACTTTTCCTTTATTATTTATGTTTGCACCATTGTGTGATATATAAACTTATTTTGTGTAATATTACATTATAAGATATGATGATACCTCTTTACGCATAAATATTATACTAGCATAAATAATTCACCATTTTGAATCCAAACGGGTTTACAGTCAGACCTTGCGAGGGGTGTAGCTCGGTCTTAAATTATCCATAGTTTTTCACTCTGGGTAGTTGTGGGATTATCCGCACTCTCTACGGGCAGCAAGCCCAAGAGTGTAGTGGTTATTGACGTCATAGGTATAGCGGTAAACCCCGCTTCGCTCCTACAAATGGCAACTCCACAAGTGGTAAAGAATCGGCTCTGAAAAATGCCTTGTATACCATTGCATTTTAATGGTACATTCATTTATTCGATTGAACCATTGAGTGGACAGACCTATTCATAAACAATCCTTTATATCCTTGATGAGTAGTAATTATATCACTATTTCCCACTCATTTAACCTAATATTTTATATAGTTTCTCGAGTTTTATGAATGTTTTGATGTTTTTTTATTTATTTTACAGCTAAAAATAATATTGGGACTTTATGGGAAGAGACCCTATAAACTATAACCACGAAAGGTTTCCACCTATGCTCTACTGACATCGAGACCCTTTCATCTAAGGACTTAAGGAACACCCTTATGCTAACCTTCTAATACAATAACTCAGTCCCATTAAATAACATGGGATAATTTTAGGGTTGACTTCTTTCCATAGCTAAACGAATAAAGGATCGTGGTCAGACTCTGACTGAATATTCGAAGATTACCTAAGGTTCTAACCCTATGCGAAATAAACACAATATTTAAGACAAGTAATAATTATTATTTCTATGAATTAAAAAAATATGCACCCTTAAGTCTAAATAATATGAATCAATCAAAAAAACAAAGCAACCGAATAATAAGCACAAAGATTTTGTTGACGAAGTCGAAAACTCATGCGAGTAAAAAACTACTTCGGGTATAAAGCTACCAGCCGAATATCCACTATAGTGAGAAAAACTTATAGTGATGGTCTGTGACCTATGGTGATAAATTTACCGACTCGAATACCTCTAGACCGTAATAACTCGAAGAACTTCTTGTGCCCGCACCAAGCGGCATTCTTCAGAACCTCTTAAGTCTCTAAGTAGATCAGCCTTGCGAACTCGTGACGTCGGAACTCTGAATACCAATCTTTTTTCTAAAGAACTCTGAAAGTGATAAGTGTGATTTATACCCACTTATTCTTGCATCTTTAGCCTATTATTTTGTTATGGTTCGAGCCATTTAATTTAATTTATAGTTTATTTTATTTATTATTTGTAGGAAGCATTATAACATCAAGAATGGAGCAAATACGCATATTTCGGGACCTATTGGGAGTATCAGACTCAAGAAGCAGCAAAAACCTGCATCAGCTGCACTGAAATTAAAAAGGCTATAACTTTTGATTTAGAAAGAGTTACGAGACCCATAATATATTGATTTGCATCTACTCGAGAAGATCTAGTCATTTACATACATTTTCCTGAGAGATGGGTGCTGCAACGCCCACTTTTCGGTGCCGCAGCGTCCCCCACGAACCAGAAACAAGATTTTAGGTTTTTTTAGATGTTTAATGACTCCAAGACTTTATTATAAATACATTAGTTCGTCCATAACTCAAGGGGGAGGCTAATACACAGTACAAAACACCAAAATACATATTTTTAGAGATCCACGTAGGAGGATTGAAGAGCAACAAGAGGAGACAAAGGCGCTGACATCCGAAGAGGAAGAGATTCAATTCGGGTTTTATCATCTTATTTCTTTCTTAGAACTCTAATGATTCCATTAGATTCATGGCTTGTTTATTATTGTTTTTTATCTTTTGTCATGACACTACAAGAAAACTACCAAATAGCGACGGAAAATTCCGTAGCTAATCCGTCGCTAATTCACCATTAACGACGGAAATGCGACGGAAAAATTCCGTCTTTATTTTGTTGGTCGCAAAAAAAATAGTGAGGGAAATATTCCATCCGTCGCTAAATAGAGACGGAAATTCCGTTTCTATTTAGCGACGGAATATTTCCGTAGCTATTCCGTAGCTATAATTTTTTTTGAAAAAAAAAATTAAAAACGAAAATTGGTGTAAAGAACACCAATAATCATCCCCCACCAAATATGATTTTTTTAAAATTTGTCAATGAGATTAAGCAAACCATTTCTAATTTCACCAACATACAACATTCAATAACAAGGAATGATTTTATTATAAAAGAGAGGCAACACAACAAGTACATTGGCTCAAATTTTCAAAATGACCTGGCACCATTAACACCAGTGCACATACCAAAACACAGTGAAGCCAAGTCAAAATCCATTATAAATACACAAGGCTTGCTATTTTCAACAATAAAACATTACATCTTTCACGTTATCCTTGATGATGGGAAATGGCCGGACCTCCGAATTCCTCTCTGACAGGAATGTATGCTCCAATCCAGCAAGGGGATGAAGTTTTTATGCTCTTAGAAATGTATGCTCCAATGCAGCATGGAATGTTGGCATTGACTTGAAATATTGTAGTAGTAATTTATTTACATCAAAGAGTACCTGTCAGGCCTTGCAGGGATTGCTCAATCTCCCAGCAAGCCATCACTGCTTCCATTGCATGGACCCGAACATGTTGTTGCAGTTGTTCTTTAAACAAACATAGCAGCAGAACATAATGTGTCTTCATTGTCAAGAATAGGAAAAATTAGAATTCTGATTTTATGATCTAAAATAGCATTAAGCATTCTAAATAAGACATTGGGGTGCCTCAAATATACAGAGATAGAAGACAATCCATCGGAAGTTTTCTGCTTGTCCATATATGATTCGTGATATCATCATATTGATTAAATTGAAAAGCAACAAAATAAACAAAAGAAAAAGAATCATGAATCAAATTGCATACCTGTTAGTCAAATATAGCATTCTAAACTGTCATGAATCCCACGAGTTTAACTCCAAAAATTTAAAAAAGTGATTCATAACCATATAACAAATGAACTGAAGAGCTATGAAAGAAAGTAAAGCATCTAAGGTAGCATGTAGATGCAGGATCAAAGATACTAACAAAAGGTTTATCAGTCGAACACAAGTGAAATATACATGACTAGAAGGCGTGCATTAGAAGATTTAGGAATCCAACATAACAAACATTACCGAACACTAACTCTTACTTCTGGAAGTTTTCTTATATTTTTCTCCGCTGAGTTCACAATCAATTATAACTTGTAGCAAATTAGCAATAGATTTGCATTAAAAGCAAAAGTAATCACTTTTGCATATTCTATCTGGGGTAATCAATCATTTTCTTATTTTGTCAACATTCATTCTTACCTACTGTAATTACCAATTCTATTCACAATTTAATTTCATCACATTGTCGTCTTCGAAATCAACAAAACAAAGATTTATTAGAACATCTTCGCATGTGAACACCGCATAAATTTATCTAAACTACATCCCAACCTTTCTCTGCATGTTTGCCTTTTAGTTTCATGCCGAAGATATAGCACATATTCGCAACCCATACTAGCCCAGCTACAATTTCCATAGTGAATTTGACAATGTCGCCTTGCTAATTTAAATATCATTTCACTCATTCTAATTCTTATCAATTCACATATCTAAGAGTATGTAAAGAAACAAATGCTACTAAATTCAATCGAAATCCAAACTTTAAAGAATTCATAAATAATCAAATACGCAAACAATCTAAATTCTAAACATATCAATAAACAATCACAGAGCAATTTAACATAAACAGACAACTAGACAAGCACATAAATAAATAAAACACTAACAGCATGAAAACAAAAGTAAAAAAAAAAAAAAAAAACATGTTACCCATTTTGGCTGGAATGAAATCCTTCAGTCTTAAGAAGGGCTCGGCAGAGGCAGGGCTATTAGCCGCAGAAGCAGCAGCCCAAGCAGCCACCTCAGAAGGCACAGTGGGCTTTGGAGGATCTGGTTGCTGCTGTTGCTGCTTGTCTTTCTCTTTTTCTTTGACTTCCTGAAGGCTCCTCTGCAAAACCTGCCATCTGCCATATTAAATAACTTTTCATCATAAAATTATTTAATTCAAATATCTAATAAAACAGGCAAGTGAGCAAACAAATAAAAGAACAAATTAATTTAAATTAAATAATTTAATCGAACTAGAAAGACGCATACCATGAACTGATCGAGCTCTTTGTCATCAGTAACCAAGCCTTGACCGGCGGCTAAAGCGGAGTACTTAGCGATGACGTGCTACGACTGAGAAAGCTGAGCATCAATCCTCCGCAGCTGATCCACCGGTACGAGAACGGTGAAATACTACGTGCTCGCGATGAGGACGGAATCGAGTTAAGTTGATTTGACTCTGCGAGTCGGTGCCTCAAATGAGTAATGAGGTATAATTAATATTTTTGGGTGAGAAGATAATTGAAAGGGAGTGAGAGTGAGAAGAGAATTAGGGATTTGAGGGAGACGAGAGTGGGGAAAAAGGAGGGAATTTTTTTTATTTAGGTAAAAATAGCGACGGAATCATGAATCCGTCTCTAAATAGCGACGAAATCATGAATCCGTCTCTAAATTTAGCGACGGATTCATGATTCCGTCGCTATTCCGTTGCTATATATAGAGACGGAATAAAATTCCGTCGCTAATTTCCGTCGTTATTTTACACTTTTCTTGTAGTGTGAACTAAACTCATTAATTCTAGAGAATGATATAACTGATGCTTGAACCTTTATTTTAATTGTCAATTTCGTGATGAAGTTTTATTGAGTTATTTATATTCTTTTGGGTTTAATGCTTCTTGGTTGCTTGCCACAATTGAAGATGATGAATGTTTAGAATCTATCACTCGAGAGAGAGGATTTTGAATAGACCTAGAGAATATAACCTAGGTTTTTAAAGAGTTCGAGAGAATATGTAGTCCTTTGAAGTCGTTAATATAGAATCACAAGGCATAATGAGTTGTTAACTACTAAATTTTTTTAGAGATATCGAAGTCTATAGTTGATGATATTTTCACTCGGCACTCGAGAGAGGGAGTTGATATTTTCGGAGTCTTGACTTATAAACAATATAACTGAACAATGATTAATTGGCATGACAAATACGTAGGTGACGGCTAGGTGAAATCAAGATCCAGAATTTCTATCGTATTAGTTCATCCTATATAATTATTTTTATATTATTTATTAAAATATTTATTATTTGTTTTCTAAATAAAGTTAGGATTTTCAATTGTAGTACTTAGTGCGAGTTAACGCAATCCATGTGGGTTCGACACTCTTTCACTGATTTATACTAAAACTTGACACCGTACACTTGTGGTATGATATAAAATACCACAACAGAAAGCTTGGGAAATTGGATTAGGGTTATGTTTCTATATTGATGGTATGTCAAAGCTCTATCTCACTAAAATAAAGAAGTCAGGAAAACATTGAAGTCTTCAAGGTGATTTAACAAGATGGTTGAAACAATAAGTTTTTTAAGCTCTGAATAATATGATTCCACCGATGATAGAAATAGACATTTCATTGTGCAAAACTGGCTAAAAAAAAACGTGTCTAAAATAACATAGTCCCATAATTTCGTTCAAACACTCATCGAACGTAAGAAGAACGTGCATTGTTTCATAAATTGATCATTCGAACGTAGTCTCGAACGTAAACGCACTAGAAGGTTTCGTTCACCTGGAAAGATGAATGCACTACACATGGTAACCTACTGCCAAATTTTGTTCGAACCCAAACACGAACGTGACATGAACATCACTCGTTCGAACGCAAACATGAATGCAGCACTAACACATATCTGATATCTTCAAGCATATCCAATATCTTCACGCAAGTCTGCAAATATTCATCCAATTACTCCTAATCTTCAAAACTGATTACAACTCAATTGAATTTATTTTGTTACCGACATTACTAATAAAAATGGAACTAACAAAGCAGAACACGAAATTATTCTCAAAGTGGAAGTGTCAAGAGTGGAACAATACCATTTTTGTATTATTGGCAAGTGGCGCAAGTCCGTCCATTTTTCATATTATTGGGCATCTCTTTTATAAAGTAATAATTTTCATGATTCGTTTCCTGCATCACACAGCATGGCCCTAAATTTCAAAATATTAATTTATTCATGGTAAATTATCATATCAACCAAAAAGTTAAGTCATTAGATTTTTTTTAAAAATTTCATCAATTCACTCTAAATAATGAAAAAAATGACATATTACATTAAAAACTAGCAATCGAGGATATTTAATTTCAAAATTATTATGAAAAATGAAATTTTACAAAAAGAAAAAAAAGACAAGCAACTTGAGTATAAACTCTAAAATGTCCATTTTCGAGTGAATAAACAAAAATTTTCAAAAATCTCATATATATATATATATTTTTATTTTAAATTATTTTCCAGCAAACGGATGATAATTACCCTTTATCCATGGAAAAAAAGGGTGCATGTCTTCTTCTTCCCGGAGTAATACTTTGGTACAATATTGATATGAGTGATGTGAAATTACTAATAAATTAATAAATGACATGTATGATTTAATATCCAATTTTTTAGTTGTTTTTTAATATTTTAACACGCATAGCAATAAGTTATTAGATTATTGTACGGATGACGTGATACTTCCCTTGTATTATAGATTTCTCCCTTTTTCTGCGATTCATTGTTATTACTCTCATTTTTCTCCAGTTAACAGTGACCTGTTGCTCCTTAAAATTGTTCTTCTTAACATTCAACGAGACTAAAGAAGCGCATCAACTGTGTGGTCCCACATGATTAAAGAAGTGCACTTTCTGAACCTTTAATAATTTCTTTTAAGCTTCCCTTATATTACTATTCTCGAATGGATATAGATGCAATGTTCTAAAAATCAAATGGTGTTGTTGAATTATAAATAGCTAGGTGTCCAGTTTGTTGTATCTCAAGTCATTCAAGTATTTTTTTTGTTCAAGTCATAAACATCTTTAGTTTGTGTACGTGCAATCTCTTCCTAAAATAAACTATTTTCTCTCTCTTTCACAAGGAAGCTATAGAGCCCGACAAATGGCGGAATTCACTGAAACATTTATGGTTGAAGAAGGTATGTGGGAAAGTTATAGGCGCTTCATTGAACGGTTGCGCAATTCAGTGGCGGTGAGATATTCACACAATCATGCTGTTACCCCTGATGAGATAAATCCACCCGTTCGATTTTTCGACGTTGTTTTTCAAACAAACACTCATAACATCACAATGAGATTTCGGCGGGACAACCTTTATTTGGTCGCCTACCGAATGGAGGGTTCTAACCAGTGGTTGGAGTTAAGGTACGACAACAATAATCCTCGAAATCGAATTCCCAGATCCACCTTCTTGAGCTTCGGTGATATGTACGATGACCTGGCAGGTGCCGCTGGTGTAACTTCTTTGACTTCAATATACGTTGGCCGACAGGAATTTATTAATGCTATAAATAACCTGGCTACCTCAATCAATGATAGAGTCAGGGCGAATTCAATTATTGTTGTACTTTTGATGATCATTGAATCTCTTAGATTTAATGATATCACCAACCATTTCACTACCCACCGTACCACTGAGTTAACCCCTTCTTGGATTGATAATTTTCTACACGGCTGGAGAACCCTCTCTAACTCGTTACTTCACGTCGATGCTGATGCTCACTTCCGATTCCCTTTTAATAGTAGGTTTCAGGTTAACACTGTCGCGGGGGCCCTCGGAATAATTGGTATTTTGAAGGGACGCTTCTTTCCACCCGGACCCGGACCGAGGCCCGGGGGGCGTCAACGGCGTATGGCTGATGGAGAGGAATATTGTGAAGGACGACCGCTGGTGGAGATTTACTCGGTGACAATTAACAACATAGACGGAGATTCTGACACTAGAGGTGACATCTATGGCACAATCGAAGTCAGTGACGGACTGAGTATTTCTCAATATATTTATAATCATGGAAGTAATGATTCCGAATCTATCCACACGAGGGAAACGATTTTGTTAAATGGCCCAGCTCGATCCATCACAGCCGATGATGACTTCATCTTCAAATTGGCTCTCAAGAGTAAGGAATGGTTGTCCGAGGACAATGAACTCAGTAAAGGTGAAATTTCCTGGGATGTTATGAACGTCACCGCCAATAAGTACGACCAGCTTATACGTCGTCAAGTCAATGGCAAAAATGGTGCGTCAGTCACAGTAAACTATGCAGTTTTAAGTAATGCGGTGCAGGCCAGGATTGTGATTACACTCATAGACTCAGATAGAGGAGAAGCAATCGATATTTATGGAAAGATTGATGCTCAAAACAACAAAATTGGAGAAAAAAGTGTGCTCTTTCGAAAGGCAGATAATAAGTACATAAATGTAAAGCCTGGGGGGATGATTCCTTTGTCGAGATCAGTGGTAGCTGTGCCTACAAACTCCAGCCTCATAGTTTCGGCCGATCTGACACAATCCGTCAGCTTTGGTCCCGATGATAAGATTGCCAATGGACAAGCAACATTCTCTGCTCGCCTCTCTGGCACATATGAGCAGTATATTTCTACTGTTAGTCCTACAAGGTACCGTATCAAGGTGACTGTCACTTGGGATTGGTACGTCTACTGAGATTCTGGCAAGTACGGTCAGAAGGTCAATTGACTCGTGCTATTTGGACGTGTGTGGTGTTCGTGGGTTTGAGATTCTACTACATCGTGCAACTTGTTGTGTTACTAGCTACTTTTCTTAGAATAAAAACTATCTAAAACAGATAGTCAAGTTTGTATTATCTCATTAACTATGCGTGTGTACATGCTGATGGTGGTGTTTTTATGGACTTGGTTTTAATTTTTTTTTTTTTTTAATCAATGTCTACGTAGATTTAAAGGTTTCTGCTAATTTTAATTTTAAAATAGTATCATTAAATCCATTATATTTAGCTTTTAACCAAAAAAGAACATTTTAAAAAAAAATAAATAAATCATCACCACCACAACTCTTTCAAATTAAATGTCATGCCATTTTGAAGGTCGTGTATATTTGCTCCCTCAATTTTTATTAAAAAATATATTTACTATTAATTATACTAACTAAATCACTAATATTCATTGCTCGAGATTCTTTATGTTTATTGATGGCTGGTTTTCGTCTCAGGGACAATAATGGAAAAATATTGTTCCCGAGGTTCAACCTTCCTACGGTGAATTTATTTGGTTAAGGGGAAACCAAAAGCAAGCTTTGGCAGAAGGAGGAAAACACGCAGATTGACACAAGAAATCAACGTGGTTCGGCGGATTGAATCCAGCCTACGTCCACGGGCATAAAATTGACGATGTTTTATTAACAAAATACGCTCGGGCCGACCTATTTGTGGTCGATCGGTGTGAAAATCGAGCTGTTTACAAAAGAATTTACAAAGCCCTCTTAGTTTTTTTCTCTGTTCACGTATATCCCTCCTTAAAGACTTATTCTTCTATTTATACTACTTTGAGGCGGCAAAACTAGGCGGTTACTGTTCCCAATTCTGCAGAGCCTTCCACGTGAATCTGCTTCATTTACTAAGCTCCCTGCCCTAGACCTGTTCTTACCGAAAGTGAACCTGCTCCCTGACACCCCATCACATTAGTTTGACTTTTCACTGCCACATGCATTTTAGTGATGATAATCACCTGATGGGTGTTTCCGAGAGATGACACGTGTAAAGGAAAATTACGTTCTTGAGGCTTCTGTCAGTGGCTAAGTGATCAACCTTTAATCGTCCACCGAACTTACCGAGCCACTTTGGTCCTATCTTGGGTTGCCTGAGCCTTTCGAATTACTAACAAGGAACCGACTAGGCCCGAACTGAGCCAAAGAATTGTTGTGGTCGACTTATAGAAACTGTATCGAAGCGCGCGATATATTTGGTCTAAACTGAAGAACTGCGTCTAGATCTCTGTCGAGCCGAGAAGCTTTTATCACTTCATAAAATACCTTTTAAGGGAAGATTCCATTCTTACCCCGAGTTTCATCATGCTTGTTCTATGTGCTGATTTCTTCCACCAATAGATATCCCCTTGTTTTTGGTATCAACGAGCTTGTGAGTTGATGCCAAGAACTAAAAAATTGGGGTGTATGTATCCTGCTGGCATCCTCAGACAACCTATTCACTAAGAATCTTGCTACTACTTTCAACTTCCGCTATTTCTATGTTTTCCTGTCTCTTCTTTTGGTCGCCTTATCTGGTAACTTTATGTAACTCCCCTTCTTCCTTTCTCTGCTTACTCTTCTGAATTTGGATATGAGGAGAACTTTCCAAATCCGACCTTCTTCGAGCCTGACCGTAGAGCAGATACTGCTTCTGGAAAATATCCTGTTGGTGATGGAATATTATACCCTTTAGCCCAACGAATCAGGTTTTGATGGGAATGTTTCAATAATCAGAATCAATGGGAATCACCCCGACCCTGGGCTGAGCAAAATACTTGGATCTGGGGGAAATAATACATCCCATGTTTGAAACATCAGACTCGGTGGGAATGACCCCAACCCTAGGCTAAGAAAAATACTTGGATCCGGGGGAATGATACATCCCCTAGTGAAACAACCCCGACGGAATGAAACCAGCCCCGAGTGAAAGAATCTCGGCAGAAAGAATACAGCCTTGAGCGATGTAGGGAACGCCTTCCCTCGCGCAGCAGAAGCGGTAAGGCTCACGAACTGAACTTGAAAAATTTTTCTACTCTCCTTTCGCTTTGGCCGAACCACACCAGTGAGTTCACTGATGTTTTACTTTTGTTTTGGACAATATTCCAGCCCAGAAATTCCCCCAAAACAGTCCCCTAACAGCCCCTTGAACTGCAGTGAATTAGTGGACTGTTTTGGACACGTTACACGCGCGAACTGCACCCAATTTAAACCAGTTTATGCGTGAACTACAGTGATGATTCAGGTATGATTTTTCTCTAAAAATCAGTCCTAACACAGCCCTAAAAATCCCTAAAAGTGTTACCCAAAAATCTGAATCAAAACCAAACAAAACGGAGCCTCAGAAAACCCTTAATGTGCGCAAACTGCAGTGGGATTTTGTGTCCCACTGTCGTGAATGCAGAAGAGAATAGAAAAAGGTTTTTCAACTTCACAAGGTCTTCCGAGCTATGTCTCGTTACCAATGGAGGGTAGTGTGGGCTACACTCACAGATTAATCTCTAAACGGTTTAGAGATTAAGATCACACACCGAAATAATTTCAGGTTCTTCAATTCACTTTCTCAACTTTTGAAAGCTTGAAGAAGAGATGGAGGCTAGGGTTTTCAAAGTCTTAGATCTGAAAAATTAAATAATAATTTTTCTTTTATACTTGTGGGTAATTTGTTTCATAAAATAAATCAACCATTAGTCTCCCAACCCCTATAAAATTCGGCCAAGGTAAGGAATATTAGTTTGATTTTGCTTCCAAAACAAACAAATCCTACTACTTATCATACATGAATTTCGGCCATGGCTAGGGAATTAGGATTTGATTTTGTTTCTTAAACAAACAAATCATATTCCTTATCATATAGGGTAATTTCAGCCAAAGGGTGTTTAGGATTTGATTTTATTTCTCAAACAAACGAATCCTATTCATTATCCAATAAGGAATCCTACATTGGTAATAATTGTTAGCCTTATTAAATTATATCATATATAATTTAATGTTCTAATTTAATAATTATCATATAATTATAATTATTAATACTTTATATTAACTTTTAATATAAAGTCTCGAGTGTTATGTAATTAATATTATTAATCATATTAATAATATTTATTCTTTGTGAGTATATAATTGGAACATCCAATTATATTAGCTCCGCTAAAGTAAATCGAGCTAGCACGGGGACCAAGTGGACCTACGGTTCCGAGCTTCAATAATCTCGAAATATTAATTAAGCTATTAATTAAATATTCCGAATTATTAACTTCGGGTTATTCCACTAAAAATCCGAAGTTGCACTCTCGTTGCCGTAGATGAAAAATTAAGCCGAACCAAGTCGGTGTCCACCGATATAGTCATTGCATACAAATTAATCCTTCACGAATATCTCGTAATTAGAGCCGGGTCATAATGTCCGTTATACCCCTCTAATTATTTTTACCTTAAGTACCATTGATTCTCTAATGAACGATTTACTCATAACTGTTATGAATATTAATCTATCTATTCGTAATAGAAAGACTTGAGCGCTCAAATCTTTTCAAGTACCGAATCAACCCTTAAGAGAGATACTCATCTACTTCTCGTAAGAAGGAGTGAATTCCATCTCTATGTAAAACGTTCCCAGCTACATAATAGACTATGCCCCCAAAGTACGTAGTTATTGGTTGGGATTGCTACACCAACCTCACCTTTGTAAATCAAAGGACATATCCCGCCGTGCAAGAGTTCGTAGTACACTCAGGATTAAGATCAATCCATATATGACCATCAAGTAGATCGAAATGACTTTCTTTATTTAACGGATATTATAAGAATGTTATTTCTATCTGGATCCAGTCCTATATGATCACATCATATAAGGTGCCTCCATTCTCATGTCTCTACATGGACGATCCGGATTAAGATCGTCATCCAAATATAGAATGGACCGCATCTATAGATAAACCACAAATAAAGTACCCGGTTTGTTTGCTCTCTATGGACTATTTAAGATTACTAACTTCAGACTTGAATCCTCTGGTGCATGACACTCATACACCAAGTCTGAAGGTACATAAGTAATCTATGGTATTTATGAAGATATATAATATGCAAAAATTAAACAAACAATTTGATAAATGAATAATGCATCATTTTATTTCTAAATACAAAAAACCGTTTACATCACTTGTAGCTCTAGGGCATACATCCCAACAAGTGAAACAACATCGACGGAACGAATCCAACCACGAGTGAAAAAACCCGACAGAACGAATCCAGCCCCATGTGATGTTGGAATGTACGCACTAGAGCTACATGTGATGTAAACGATTTTATGTCTTTTGAAGTAAATTGATGCATTATTCATTTATCAAATTGTTTGTTTAATTTTCGCATATCATATATTATCTTAAATACCCTAGATTACTTATGTGCTTTCATACTTAGTGTATGAGTGTCATACATAAGAGGATTTAAGTCTGAAGTTAGTAATCTTAAATAGTCCATAGAGAGCAAACAAAGCGGGAACTTTGTTTGTGGTTTATCTATAGCTGCGATACATTCTATATTTGTATGGCGATCTTGATCCGGATCATCCATGTAGAGACATGAGAATGGAGGCACCTTGTATAATGGGATCATATAGGACTGGACCCATATGGAAATGACATTCTTATAATATCCCTTAAACTAAGAAAGTCATTTCGTTCTACTAGATGGTCATATATAGATTGATCTTATTCCTAAGTGCACTACGAACTCCTGCATGACAGGCTGTGTCCTTTGATTTACAAAGGTGAGGTTGGTGTAGCACTCCCGGCCAATAGCTACGTATTTTGGGAGCATAGTCTGTTGTATAGCTGGGGACGTTTTACATGGATATGGAGTTCACTCATTCTTGTGAGAAGTAGAGGAGTATCTCTCTTAAGGGTTGATTCGGTACTTGAACTGTTTGAGCGCTCAAGTCTTTCTATTACGAATAGAAAGATTAATATTCATAATAGTTATGAATAAATCGTTCATTAGAGAATCAATGGTACTTAAGGTAAAAATAATTAGAGGGGTATAACGGACATTATGACCCGGCTTTAATTATGAGATACTCGTGAAGGGTCAATTCGTATGTAATGACTATATCGATGGACACCAACTTGGTTCAGCTTAATTTATCATCTGCGACAATGAGAGTGCAACTTCTAGTTTTTAGTGGAATAACCCGGAGTTAATAATTCAGAATATTTAATTAAGAGCTTAATTAATATTTCGAGATTATTGGAGCTCGGAACCGTAGGTCCATTTGGTCCCCGAGCTAGCTCGATATATTATAGCAGATTTAGTATAATCTGATAGTCCAATTATATACTCACAAAGGTATGTATATTATTAATATGATTAATAATATTAATTGTCACACTTGAAACTTTGTATTAAAAGTTAATATATAGTTATATTAAATATATGATATTTAAACACAAGTTATTTAATTATATTAGATATAATTAATTAGAAGGTTAATTGAGTAATTTCCAAATTTTTAGTTTTGGAAACCCTTGGACTTAATTTGGAAGTTACATATGTTTAAATAATATTTAACCTTTTTATTTTGTAACATATATTCCATCATGGAAATTAATAGATTGATGTTACAAAAATTTATTTCTTTCTTATGGTGGCGGAATTCTTCAAGCATAAAAGGAATGGATTTGTTTATTTTGGAAATAAATAATCCATGACATTAATTTGGAAATTATGATTTTCAAATGCTTAATTGCTTATTTAATTTGTAACATCTTTTCAATAATGGTAATTGAATATTGGTGTGAAAAAAAAATTAAATTTTTCCCTAGCTTGGCCGATTCTATTATGAAAAGAATAGGGAGGGATTTGTTTGTTTTGGAAACAAATAACCCTAAGTATAAAAAGAAGATTTAATTTTCTTTTGAAATTTCTCTCATTCTTGCAACCCTAGCCACCTTTCTTCTTTTTCACCATTCTCTCAAAAGTTGAGAAATCCATTGAAGAACACAAGAAAAAAATATATATATATATATATTAAGTGTGAAACATCTATAAATCGTTTAGGGATTTATTTAGTGAGTGTAGCCCACACTACTTTCTGTTTTTTGTGAGACATAGCTCAGAAGACCTTGTGGCATTGAACCAAAACCATTATTCTCATCTTCTCTATCTCACGGCAGTGAGACTGTTTTATTGTCCATTGACGTGAATCATATAATTGATTCGGGGCTCGGTTTGTTTCATTTTGATTCAGGATTTTGGGAAACACCTTGGGGACTTTTTGGGGCTGAGTTGAGATTGTTTTTGAGTGGAAAAATCATAATTAAAATATCACAGCATGTCACACAAATTAGGGACTATTTTGGGTGCAGTTCGGTGTGTGTAACGGGTCCAAAACAATCCGTTATTTCACTGCAGTTCGGGGGGCTGTTTTGGGGATTCCGGGGCTGAAATCTTGTCTGAAACAAAAGCAAAATTTCAGTATACCCACTGGTTGCATTCACTTAAAGGAAGGAGAAATCAGAAAAAATTTTCAAGTTCGATTCGGGTGTCTAAGCCACTTATGATGCACGAGGAAAATGTTTCCTACAAGTGAAACAACCCCGCCGGAATGAATCCAGTGCCGAGTGAAACAACCCCGGCGGAACGAATCCAGCCCCGAGTGAAACAACCTCGGCGGAACGAATCTAGCCTCGAGCCGATAACACACGCAGAGGCCTTGGCGAAATGAATCCAGCCTCGAGCCGAACAATCGTCGAGACTTACATAGAAGGGAAATGAATCAACCCTCGAAGCTCTACAAAATCTGGCACGGGCGTCCCCTTGTCAGACTAGCAAAAAACAAAAGCAACAATTTGAAACAAAACTGATAAAAAGCGGGGGTGACTTAGCACATACCCCAAACGAGAAATTCAAAAGTGTAAATAACAGTACGGATGCCTCAAAATAGCGTCATGTCTGAGGTCTCCAAAACACAATTCCGAATCTTTCGATTCAAAGTCCCGGCGAACCAGGATTCGGATCAAAGAGCGTTTAAAACGGTAATGGCACATTCCTCTATATGCCAGGCCACTATGGAACCTGCATATTGATGGGGAGTTTTAAGGGCTTCGGGTCGGTTGCAGCGGAAACATGGGTCAGGGCTAAAATCGTACTTTAAAAACTTTTTCGAAATACCAAGTAAATTATTCAATATCTAATATGAATAATCTATTCATATTTCACCTCAACCCAAAAACCATTACTCACAAACTTGATCCGATCAGATGCAGTTATGATCCGACCAGATGCAGTTATGATCCGACCTCAAAAGGGCCCTTGGTCCGACCACATGAAGTCATGGTCCGACCACATGAGGTCATGATCCGACCACATGAAGTCATGCCGACCACATGGAGTCATGATCCGACCACATTTGGTCTGACTAAACGAGGGCCGACCAAATCAGATCCGACCAGACCAGGGTAGACCAGACGAGGTCCGACTAGACCATGTCGGACCAGACAAGGTTCGACCAGACCATATCCGACCAGACGAGGTCCGACCAGTCAAGGTCCGACCAGACCATGGCTGACCAGAAGAATATTTTACATGCATCATATACACAATATATATATATATATATATATGAAAAGCCCCAAATTTGGATTGGGTTAAGAACCTTAATTTCCCAATTTCATCAAATTGTCCAATTTCATCAAATCTTTAAAATTCAACACTTTAATCCATTCAATACTTCACCAATCTAGCCTTACCACTTTGAAATGACTCTAGAACAATTCTAGGTCACCAATGAGTGGCTTACTAACTCTAGAATGACAACTTTGATTTTCTAAAAAATCAAAAGTAAAGCTTTGAAACCATTTCAAGCTTACTTACAGGCATCAATCTTTCATCAAAGTTCACAACCATATAAAAAAAACTATAAGAGTAGAGATAACATCTAAGCATCACAAAATGAAGCTAAACATGTTAGAAACACATTTCATGTTGAAAGCTTTAAAGAAAAACTTACAAAACTCAAAGATTTCCAAGCTTTTCCCTTTAGCCTTCAAGCTTTTCTCTCAACTTATTTTATGTTTATTTTGGTATCAAATGAACTTCTTAAACCCTAAATGATGAAACAAAACAATATATACCTCACACAAATGCTCTTCGCCGAATTTGGTGAAGGAAAATATCTAGATATTTAATTTTTGTTTCATTTAAAATCAATTTGTCAACTTGAACTTCAATCATCAAACCATTTAATAAATAAAGTAAGTCAACAATTGCAACTCAAAAAATATAACAACTATATTTATTTTAGGGTCTTGGCCAAATTTTAGCAAATAAAAAAGGAAAATGGATATTTCAATTTTAACAATTAAAACAAATATCCAAGGAAGTCAAATTCAATTTGACAACCTTTTCCTTTAATGTAAAGTCAAACATTTACACTTATAATCATTTCCTAACTTTATCATTTGGTAAGATATTTATATTTTAATTATATTAATCATTTAACAATTAAATAATCAAATAATTAATTAAATATAAATATCTCAAATATATGTATTATATTTATTTTAAATATTTCAAATACATATATTAATGATATATGTCAAATACCTTTATTTGACAATTTATTAATGTGTATTTAATAATATCATATATTAAATACAAATACACATCCATTAGGAAATGACGGTTCGACCCATTCGCATCTATTCTTCGTTTAACATTTAAATGATTTATAAATAATCGCCATTATTCATAAAAGTTGCCATAGTACTCTACGGGTATATTTCATTAGTGAGACTCTCTAGATTCAGGTATATCCGTCACAAAATCAAATTTCATGTCAATAATTTACCCACTCGTAAATTATGACGAACATGGATAAACTCGCTGAATCATACAGGTCGAGGTCATTGCAAACGTATAATCCCTCCGTCACAAGTATCTAGATAATCCTAGAGATATAGATGTAAACGTCAAATCTCTATAGGTATTATCTCGTCGACGTATCTATTAGCAATCTCTAAATAACACTCGAAACTTACTTCCGAAGTATATTTTGGCCACAAATTTAACAGCATGCTAATTATATATGGACTACCTATGCTCTGTACACAGAACTGACGGATCCTATCTTGACACACAGAGGATATCCTGAGGATCGGTCCACACCCAACGAACAGGCAGAAGTCTGATATAAATAGATTGGTGACGTGACTGTCATCTAAGTGTGGAGGATATCTCATACATCCACAGTGATGTCTCAAGTCGAAAGACTACTATACTACTCAACCCGAGAAGATTCATGTTGACGTTGGTGTACCATCTATTAAGAATCTTCGGTGAGTCGTTCAGTGTTTATCCACTATAAACACCTACACATCTATATGAGTCTCCCCAGACTCATGGTTCATTGGGATAAACCATCGGATCAAGTCTCGATATACGACATGTACTGGTCTCAACGGATTTGACTAACTCACCCGTGTTAGTGAATCTTGACCAGGAACTTTATTTGATAATATATATATTTAGCAGTGACACTTCCCAATGTCAATTACAAGCTACCTTTGTAACTGTGTACTGCATTATATATTATTGGGCCTTTGTCTAATATATACATATCACTAAACCATATTTAGTTTCAATTAATAGTAATTAGATCGAGTACGTATATAAAAACAAGAGGTGCAACCACTAAATAAGTAGTATTATGGGAAAAGAGGATGTTCGTATTCATGAATCAGACATAAATATGGTCCGGATTAGCGCTTTGAGCACCAACCCCAACACATATTGCATGAGGGCTCCTTCTTACAATGTTGGAATCGGCATACATCACGAGAGCACAATCCCTCCCCGTGCTATGCTTCTCACGGACCCGAACGATCAAATAAGTAGGGATGAAAAAGTGTCCAAAATATTAAGGGCACGCTCCTCCTTATGTTCGGTAACACTGGAGCAAACAAATGCCATGAGGGCACAATCCCTCCTCGTGCTATACTTCTCACGGATCCATTGGTCAGACAAAACATACGGGAACACATTTCCCGCAATCACCTTTCCTAAACCGGTCTGGCCGATTACCTCACAGAGGGCACTCTCTCCCCATAATTACCATCCCGAGATATCCCTTAAAAATACAAGTCATGGGGTAGTTACGCTCCAGCTTCGGGAGCTTGACACTGCCACGAAGGGTTTACACGCTCCCTCATGCACTTCATCTCTTGAAGCAATTCATATCCACTAAAAATGAAAAAAGATAGGTCGGGACACCTCACCCGAGGGTTTGATAATGACACCAGTATTTGGCGCGCCACGGGTTTGGTGCCCTTTCTGATCTCAGGTCATCCCTTCGCATCGAGCATATCCCCAGAATATTGAAAATAAATTTCGAATTTTAATTAACAAACAAGCAAGATAGGCAAGTTTCTTAAAAAAAAAAGAGTTTTATTCATATTTTTAAGGACATACTGCCATTCTTACAACTCTTTGGGGGACATTTTAAGAGAGGTTTTTTCTTTACAACTAAATCTTCTTCTGCTTCCTTCATTGCGATCCAACCGCGTCTTCTGATCCGAGCTCTGGAAAATTTTGATGCGCATGCCAGAGTTGTAAACTTCACACTCAGGCTGGCTCCTGCATCAGGCGCTCCGTTGGGATCCTTTTGTCTGAAATTGATCCCAAGGTTTCTGAACTGGATCACAGGGTCTGCCGAACCGGGCACTCCATCGATACTCCTTGAAAATTACATTTTCTCGGCTTCTGGTATGTTCCGCACAGCCCTGAACATTTGGGTGAGGTCTTCAGTCGCTGCTACATGTGATTTTCCTGGAAGGCCTTTTACCTTCTTTCTCCCAATAGTGGGAAAATCTCAACACTGATTGACGACTGGCCCGAAGGCGTCCCTCCTACCCTTAGGTGAGCAACTCCATAATCAGTTCTCCGGTACAAGTAACTTGCCAAAATGGAGGACTGAAAGCCTGGGAAGTGAAGTTCATTCCTACTGAGGAACTTGCTCAATCGTTGCCAACGGATATAACCCATCCCCGTCGTTATATTTCATTCGACAATTCACCCTGGGTGAGTATCTGTTGGCTGAAATTTTTACATTTCATTCCATAATTCAGTAAGAAAAGGTCTCCGCCTATACAGACCATTTCTTCCTCCCAATTTTGTCTGGCTTCTTCCCATTCCGTTTGTTCTGCAGTTGAGTTGCCTGTGAAAACCACAACTTTCACCTTCCACCATCGCCTTATAACTCGAACTGCTTTTTGTTTGATCCCCACAGACGGCGCCAACTGTTGATGGCTGGTTTTCGTCTCAGGGACAATAATGAAAAAATATTGTTCCCGGGATTCAATCTTTCTTCAGCAATGAATTTGTTTGGTTAAGGGGAAACCAAAAGCAAAATTTGGTAGAATGAGGAAAACATGCAGATTGACACAAGAAACTAACATGTTTCGGGGGATTGAGTCCAGCCTACGTCCACGGGCACAAAACAGACGATGTTTTATTAACATAATGCACTCAGGCCTACCTATTTGTGGTCAGTCGGTGTGAAAATCGAGCTGTTTATAAAAGAATTTACAAAGCTCGCTCTTAGTCTTTTTATCTCTGTTCTTGGTTTGTTCACATATATCCCTCCTTGAAGACTTCTTCTTGTATTTATACTACTTTGAGGCGGCAAAACTAGGCGGTTACTATTCCCTATTCTGCCGAGCCTTCTATATGAATCTGCTTCATTTACTGAGCTCCCTACCCTAGACCTATTCTTGCCGAAAGTGAACCTGCTCCCTGACACCCCATCACATCATTTTGACTTTTCACTGCCACATGCATTTAGTGATGATGATCGCCTGATGGGTGTTTCCGGGAGATGACACGTGTAAAGGGAAATTAAGTTCTTGAGGCTTCTGTCGGTGGCTAAGTGATCGGCCTTTAATCGTCCACCAAACTTACCGAGCCACTTTGGTCCTGTCTTGGGTTGCCTGAGCCTTTCGAATTACTAACAAGGAAACCGACTAGGCCTGAACTGAGCCAAAGAATTGTTGTGGTCGGCTTATAGAAACTGTATCGAAGCACGCGACATATTTGGTCTAAACTGAAGAACTGCATCTAGACCTCTGCCGGGCCGAGAAGCTTTTATCACTTCATAAAAGACCTTTTAAGAGAAAATTTCATTCTCACCTCGAGCTTTATCATGCTTGTTCTATGTGCCGATTTCTTCCACCAACATTGTTAATTGTTAATTATTTCATCAAGATTTAATATCTATAATATTTGAAAGAGATGATAAAGACTAATGAAATATACACATGGAGATTCAAAACATAAAACTTAATATATAATTAGGAGTAATGCTATCTTAACAAAACTTAAGTTGCGGAATTTTGATAAGACGTATGAGAAGGTTATTTATTTATTGTTTTTTTTTTTTTTTTATGTAAATAAGTTGGATAAAATAGTAAATTTTTATTTTTCTTTTATCACATACTAAAACTACCCACAATAGTATCTGTAAATAATCTTAAATATTCGACATTTTAATCCTTTCATAAACTTCGTCAAAATTTTTAAATCTATATGAATGTTTGTGTATTTTTTTATTGCATATTGAATTTCGTTGTCTCTGATCCATGTAACTATTAGATGACAAATACCAAATTAACACGGAAAGGAAACATATGAATGTTTGTGTATTTCGGCATGCGTATTTATTTTTGTTATCTCTCTTCCATGTATTATTAATTAATTATTGGGTGACAAATACCAAATTAACAAGAAAAGGTTGTTTGGCCTCAGGGAGTACCTCATAGAATTGCGAACGCGCTTCCCAAATGTGGGATTACTCGGGTTCGAGTAATTATGGATTACTACAAGAAAAGAGCTATTTACCAATCAATAATTCAATAGGTAAATAATAGATTTCGGTCATAATGATATATTATCGATCATAATATTATGTTGGTAAATGTCTCGTCGATATCAAAATAATAACTGAATATATTTCCGTCAATGATTTATCGATCTATTACCGATTAAATAAATTTATTGTTAGTAAATATTATAGACGGATTATCGTCTCGTTGGTATCAAATTACAGACCGAATATATTTCCGTCAGTGATTTACTAACCGATTACCGACCAAATAAATTTATTGTTAGTAAATATTACCGACGGATTATCGATGAAAAATGAGAAATAATCGGTCGTTAAATAAATGAATTTTAGTTGATAATAACTCAAAATATTGTCAACCGACAAAATATACGGTCGGTAAAAAAAATCTTTTATTACTGACCGTTATTTCGGTTGATAATTCCTTGAATTTATCGACCATATATTGTTGTCAGTAAAGTTTACACATTATAATATAATTACCGGCCGAATAGTCAGTCTTATCTGGTATTTTATTTTTTATTTGATTTTTCTATTAAATTTTTTGTATTTTAATTTTTTATTAAAAATTGATTATTATAAATAATAATTAAAAATTAATAAAAAATATTATGTAATAATAAACATAAAATAATAATGTTACATTAATGTACCATATTACAAAAACTAAATGTATTGCATAATAGGATAAGGAGGAAGAGGATCACAATGAGGCAACTGCTGCTGCATCAAGTGAAGAGGTAGTCAAAATTTCTCCCATATCTATTGTTGCATTTGCTCATATATCTGTTGTTGCATAGTCTCCTGCAACTTCTGCATTTGCTCCTGTATTTAGTGATTCATATGTTTTTGTTGTTACTGAATCTACTCCAGCTACTGTTGTAACTGTTGTCTCAATATAGTGATCTCTTCCTGCATTTTTTCCTTTGAAACCGAGGTAGTACAAGATGAGAAACTACCTTAAGGTACATTATGGGAGCCCAGACCGTAGACATATTTCTTCCTCTCCCCTCCAACAATCTCAGTAAACAATCGATCCTCTACGGCTCCCTAGTTTGCAACAACAATATAGAAATCTTAATACAGATGTGAGAAATGTTAGATTATAATATAAATTTTTTAAAGTTAAATAAGAAAAAACACAATTGAACATAAACATGAATGAAACCATAATATAAATCTTTTATATTAAGTAATTAATTAAAATTTCTAAATATTTTTAATTATTTAAAATATAATTTCTTAGTGTCCGAGGAAACCTTCTTCCAACAGACTCTCTATAGAACCATCTGTTCCTAAAAATCTTACGCATCTTGCGTGAACAAATGTTGCATTGCTCAATATGCCTTCTGAAAATTAAAACAATAAAAAGATAAAAGATAAACATATATTAAATAATATAGAACTTACTTTGGCTCATGTAGAGTGAGTTGTTGTATGAAGCTTTCCACTATGTTAAAAGTGATTGTATATTTTACACCGAGTTTTTCGTGGCGCACTCGCAAATAAGATTTTTTCGTGGTTCACCCCAAACCAAGAATTGTCCTAGGTCACCCCAACATTTTACAACACCAAGAGTTTTTTACTTAAGTTCACTCTTTAACCTTTTACCTTTTACAATCAAATGCACCCTTTTGAGTAGACCCACTCAACAAGGAATTTCCTAACCTAGTGTTTGAAATATGAAAGTTTACAACAAAACTTGGACACTCACAAAAAGATAAGATGATTAGGATGTGAGTTTATAACCAAAGTATTCCAAGCTCACTAAATATATATGAAGGTGAAGTGTGTGAGATTTGATTATGATGAAGTGCTTCATCAAGTAGATTTAAGTTATTCTTAATATTTTTGCCTTAGAGAAATTGTAGAAATTTCAAGAGCTTGGCATAAACGAAATATGGACTCAATTTAAAGAATATTAAATTGTCCATATTTTATGTTTTGAGACCGATATGTCGATCTTCCAGAGGCCGGTATGTTGGTCAGCGAATAATATAACTATATTATCGTTGAAGATTAAAGAGCACATACCAGATTACTGACCGATATGGATCATGCCGGGTCCAGAGAGCATGTAAAACAATGAGGTAGAGGGGTATGAATGTCGGTATGCTATAGTCTTTGTAACGACCGGTAGATATTACTACTACCTATGACGATATTTTTGTGTACAGGACAAAGGAATGTAAAATAAATCATGATGGGATTCAAATATAATTATGAAAGACTTTGGGAACGATCGGTAAATTTCTTGAGGCCCCGAGAAGAAACTGTACCGTATGCCCCTTTTGTACTATATATAATATTTTGAGCATAATGTTTTCATACTAACTCGGAATTTTATGAATTCTATATCGTCAGAAATCTTAGACCGTGACCTACAACTTCCGAGTTATATATTTTTCAAAAATCGGACCAGAACCGGGTCAAAAACTCAAGTGAAATTCTGGATGAATAGTAACTTCGGGGCTAAATGGAGAATTCTCCAAATGTCTAGATTTTTCCACCCTTTTCTTTAATTTCCCAAATAACGTTTGGACCCAATATAAAAAGAACACACTATTCACTATTAAGAGATCAAAAAATGAATTGGAAAGAAAAGAAAGAACAAGACCGTGAAAGGAGGGGAAAAAAAAAAAGAAGAAAAAGAGAGGAAGAAAGGAAGAAGAAGGGGAAAGCTTGGCAATCCTTGAAGGAGAGTAGAAAAATAAGAGAAATCAAAAGAAAAAAGGAGGTAAATTGAATTTGACTCATTTCTATTTTTCAAAGTTTTGAGTTTTGGATATCAAATAGGTTGATTGGCTTGGTAAGGATAATAGTAGTATAGATTTTGACATTAAAATCATAAAAATTTTGATGATTTCCAATTTGATGGGTTTGGGTAAAAACTTGAATATTGGAAGTTGTTTTAAATTGTTGAATTGAAAGTTTAATGTGTGATTATTGGTGTATAAGATGATGTTTTGTATATGGTTTTGGTTGTGTTTGAAAGTGTTAGAATGGAGTAAAGGTTGAAGGTTTGGATTTGGGTTTGAGTTGAAGAAGGAACCAGTAACCTGGTTTTCTAGATCGCGTTGCGACGTGGACCTGGCGTCGCGACACTCAATAGAAAAACAGAGAGACAATTCTGCTTCGCGAGCGTCGCGATGCCAAAACAAAAACATGGCTAAACAGTTTTAAATCCCCTAAAACTCTAGTTTTACGCATTCAAGGCCACCCTTGGAGTCTCGTATTAGTCTATTCACATATCCTATGCTAAGATATGATTATTATAAGTCTTGATTGCATAACATTCAGATGAATATTTAGAAGTATCGAAGTTATTTGATTACGATGATTTTAACCAAGTTCCGACCATAGATTATCCGCAGGAATCACAGTTTCTTTCGATCGAGGAATCCGGTGCCAGCTAAGTTCAGAAACTGTGAGTGGACACTTTCCCCTTTCTACATAGTTTTCATTTCGCATTTTCTTCAGTCAGACTTACTTTTCAACAATTATGGCGCTAGCCAAGTTTATTTTTAAATCATATATGTTTTAGTTTGATTTGAAAAGTTTCATGGAAAAGTAAATATTCAGCTTAAGATATACGTTTTCAGTACATATTTATGTTCTTTCTTTTGGGGCATGAGGTAAAACCTCACCCTAGTATGTAACTGTTACAGTTGGAATTGACAGATACAGAGAACATTTGCACATGTAGGGCCAGGATGGCGGCTTAGGATCGTGTACCTGGTCCTTAGTGGTGGCTACACTACCAGTTGAGCTGTTGTCCTGAGTGTAGAGCCCTACGTTGCCAGTTGAGCTGTTGTCCTGGACGTAGGGCACCACCAGCCTCTGAGATGCCACGGTTGAGCTGTTGTCTTGGACATCGAGTATTTTCAGTTTTCAGTATACAGTTCATAAATAAGTTTTTAATAAATAGTTTTTAATTTTCAGATCTCTAGTATAAAGCTTTCAGATTTTCAGTATTCAGACTTCAGAAATCGAACTTTAGTAAAGAATTTTCGTAAACTAGTGTTTTAAAGATAGTTTTCAGACAGATGAAGTTTTCAGAAATAGAGTTTTCATGTAAAGATGTTTTGAAAACATGGTTTTAAAGTTAAAAGATTTTTATCGGTTTTCAGTTTTTAGTCCACTCACTTAGATCGTATGACGATCTAACCCCCCTCTAATTTTATCTATTTTGTAGGGTTTCCGGGAAGACGAGCTCGGGAGGACGGATGCTGATGCAGTCATTAGGGATGGAGTCCACCAGTATTAAGTCGCAAAACATAAGAATTCAGTTCAAGTCAAAGTAGTTGTATGCATTGTTAGTATCATATTAGTATGTATAGATAATCATTAAAAGAGTTGTAAGAAAATGATATTGTGAACATTCAGTTATTAAAAGTAAAAGTATTTATATTGCCTAGTCAAGTTATGGTTTGCATGTGTAACATTGCATCCGAACAGTTTAGAATACAGTCAGATAATCAGAGGCTTATGGGGTTAGTATAGCTATCCCCTGCCGGTAACATCTCCTAGATCTAGGATGTTACAGTCTTGTTCCAGTAACTGTGCAAATTCTAGACTAACCGATATGGGGGACCAATATGGAGTAGCTCGCTTCTAGAGGCGATGTAAAAGTGCTCAGAACAGTGCAATGGTATCGGTATGCTGGTGTGAGGGTTTGGTATGCTGGTTCTAGTGCATAAATCTCTGGATTTGAAGGTTTAAAACATTTTGTTCTTAACTCTAATGCATCTATATGAATGTGTATGAGTCTTATGAGTTTAGAGTACTTGAATTATAAACTTACTTACAATGAGAGCTTTAAGTTATATAACTACACTTGATTTCTTCGTTTGGTACTTGAGTCTTCTATCCATTTTACTTCGATATCTTTTTGTATTGGTTACGAATGCACGTCAAAGTCTTCTAGTGTTGCATCTTCAAAATTCACCATTATGAATATATCGCTAACATGACCATACTCAATCTAGATATCGCGTGCAGTGCAAGCTCGCAATGCCAGTCTTCCATCGTTGTCACTGGATGCAAATTTTAATTAGTAGATGATCTGGAGTATTCTGGTTCCCCCTAGTGTGAACTGAATCGGTTTGTAATGCTTCTTTAGGCAATATGGGGAAAATGACGTAGAATCTCTGTTGCACATAAGAATTTCAACTAGATTTTATATGATTAGTGAAATTTATAGATACCAATTTAAACTCTTATTTTCATGTTTCTCTGTTCATTTTTTTTAAAAAAAAATTAAAAGCTACTACATTCACATAAATGCTCAAACACACTGTTATCATTTATTTACTAGAGAGTCTATCTTTCTAGCTACAACAATATCCCTAGCTGGGATTTTATTTAATTATTACTGAAAGCACTTAATTAATTATGAGTTTATTTTTATTATTTTTTAGGTCCAGCAATCTTCGTGCTTACCTTGTAATTGTTAACCTCTTTTGTCCCAGAAGAATCAAAAGTATCATCCTCAGGAGCGTAGGTGGTCAACTTTATATTATCCTTGGCAGGATCGTCAAGCACTAACACAAAGGCACGACTCCCATCAACATGTTGTGTATAAGTACTCTGATCAGCTGCGAACTTCCAACATAAATGATAGTCTCCATCATCCCAGATCGTCATAATGCGATAACCTGCGAACCTTCTATCCGGCAACTTGTTCCTTATTCCCAAGCCACATAGCTCCCAATTCCTCGTCCTTTCCATCAAGAATATACCTTTTATCATTTGGATTATCCTTGTTATTCACCTTTATAACACCAGGCCAATCAGAAATTACCAGTCTCAAATTAAGCACCATCCTATAACAAAGCAGAGAAAATTATAAGATGTTATATGCATTATATATGCCTTCACCTTCCTTATATAGCCATAATAAAGAAGCCACATATGAAACATATACTCAAAAGTGATTTGCTTCTGCGGATAAGATTATAAGTGAAGCATCTTGAAAGAACAAAAATCCAACATCTTTCATAAAATAGGGAGTCCGGGTGGCCGCTGCAGGACCAAACCCAAGTGATGTACAAGTAATGCATATGTTAAAATTATTAAAACAAAAAATGCATTTATTCTTAAAGTGGAACAAGTCTATTTTTATGTTATTGGACAAGCGGAATAAATCCATTCGTTTGTTATTGGGATCTCTTTTATATATGTTCGAATAATATTTCTTATCGTATTTTACGTTCTTTCGATATTTACTCTTATACAAGTTCATATCCTCAATCATTTAAGCTTTTGTTTTTTATTTTTTTAGGAATCTGAAAAAGCTTTTCCTATTAAGCTCTGTCAATATTCTTTTCAATTATATAATAAAATTTTTAAAGTAGAACAAGTCCATTTTTATTGTTGACGGCGGATTTTGGTCTCAGGGCAATATGATAATATTACTCCCGAGACAATCCTCCCTCAATAGTGAATTTGTTTGGTTATGGGGAACCAAAAGTAAATTTAGCAAAAGACAGATAAATATGCCAATCGACAAAGAGATTTAACGTGGTTCGGCGGATCAGATCCAACCTACATCCACGGACACAGAACGGATGATTCTTTTATTACCGAGATATGCTTCTTTGATATCTCTTGTGTTTACAAGTCTGATCACAATGATCTTGATATTGATTCTGATTCTCATGCCTCTTACGCATACTCTACCCTCCTATTTATAATAGTGAAGAAATCAGATTCCTTCTCCAACAAGAATTCCTAGTCGAAGCAATTTCCTTTTCCCATAAGGATTCATAGTCAAGACTACCTTTACTTCCTTTACCCTATTAGGACGTTAACTTATCAGTTTATCCCATGAAAGTAGGATTACTTATCATCTAATCCGTTAAAAATAGGGTGCCTTATCTTCCTGAGCACGTCTCGCCATATGCTCGGTCTTCATGAGGTCGGTCAAAATGGTCCTTTGAGCTGAGAATGCTTCTATCGATTTGATAATGCTCGGTTATCCAACCAAAGTGGTCGGTCACCTATCATCAAGTGCTCGGTCTCTTACTGTATAGTGGTCGGGTCGACTTTAACGGTCCTAATCAACAAGGGAGTTATCCTTTTTACCCAATGCTGTACTGCTTAAATATCATAGGACCTGAAAATACCACCAACATCTGTCCCCTAGTTCTCGGTTCCAACGAGTATACAAGTTGGTGCCGGGAACTATAAAAAAAAGTAGTCCTTTTGACGGAGTGATGGCTGTCCTTTGTGAAGAGAATTTTACTGACGTGCTACCACAATGTCCTCGGTTCAAACAAGGTGCTCGGTTTGATTCCTTTCTCCTGCCAAAACAAAATCTTTTCACCGCCCATTCGAAGGCTCCCTCTCGAGACGCGCAACCGTCACATCTGTTTTAATGCCCATCAAATCACCTTTTAAGGTTTTAACCCCAACCTGACACTTGTCGAGCATCTGTCGGTTTCCCGTAAAAAGTAGACAAAATCGACCGTTCATCATTGATACCAAAATACATCCGATCTCAACCGTTCATTCAACTCTGTTAAATTGCTTCCGAAGTCGAAAAATGGCGCACATCCGAGACCCTTTCTTGATCTGACGGTCACAAATGCTCTGACGTGACTATAAGAAAATGAATCGATCACCTTGCATCTGTTTGGAAAAATTCATCAACTGCAAAAAATTCTTCTCCCTTCAACTGCGAAACGTCCGATTTAGTGCAACCGAAGCTCTTCAACGCATCTTTCCAGTCCTAAAAAAAGATCAAGTAAGTCTCTTGAACGACCTCCTTGCTTTTGTTTGCTGCTTGTTCATTTTCTTCCTTCTTTCTTCACTTCGTATGTGTGGAGCATGTTTGGAATTTTTTTTTTAGATGATGGGTAATAAGTTAGAGACATTTTAATTTGTTTCTGGGTTTCATGTTTTGCTTGATGTTGGTAGGGAGAAATTTATGGCTTTGACGGGTGTTTCTAGGGCATTTAGAACTCACAGGCTTAGTTTTTCCATGTACCTTAGGATTACTGTGAAATCTCCAGTCGTTTTAGCTGTAGACTGACCTTCCCCTTTTCATTTCTCGGATGTCAAGGATGTCTGATGACAGGTATTCCTCTGCAAACCATGTTAAACCTTCGACTCCCCTTGCTGAAGAGCTCTCCTCGAGCTCAGGAGCACCCAGTATAGAAGACATCGACACTACCCCTACCCCTTCCGAAATTGAACAAGATTCTTACCATTATAGAATTCATCAGAGGGACCCAGAGCCCTGTGATCTTGATTGCTCGGCTTTGGACATGGATCGGCCATCCAAGATAACTGAAGACGATCTAACACAACTCCGGCAATGATATGATATCCTGATAGACATCGCTTTTGAAGTCCCTCTTCCATGTGATCGTGCCAGTCAACCCGATGAGGGTTCGATGGCTCTTCTTCCTGCTTTCTTTGAGTGCGGACTCCGGCTACCAATTCAACATTATTTCACCTGGATGCTGGCCGAGATGGAGATCGTCCCCTGTCAATTGAGTTTGAATAGTTGGAGGATCTTGGCCGGGTTACATGTAGCTTGGCATCGGGCGGTGCTCGGCGAACCTTCTCTGGAAGAAGTGAAGAGGTTATGTCGGTTGAAGGCCAACCCAAGAACACACCATGGTTGGTATTACCTTTCTACTTACGCCGACTCGTTAAATATTGTCGGTAAACTCCCCGACTCCAACAAAAACTTCAAAGATCTTTGGTTCTGGGCCACAGGAGATTGGGGACGGGTCCTGAGATCATATGAAGAGGAGATTTCGGTCCCGGACATCTTCAAAGCGGGAGGTCAGGAGTCTAACACTTACCGTTCCTTCCCTTAGTTTTTATGCTAGAATTCTAACTTCTTTGATTCCTCCCAGCTTGTTGGAGGGATACCCCCAAGGTCTCCCATCCGGTCCGGAGGCGAGTATGGGGCTCGGCGATATGCCGACCATTGGAGGGAGTTGGTAAATGATGCGGCCTTTGTTGAGTCGAGCCTTATTCAGACCGTTCCTCCGAAAGTCTTGGGTCGGTTAGGTAGATTCTTACTAATCTTCTAACCAATTCCCATGTTTACTTGTCATGATGATGCTTTTTGAATTTATTTAGGTCCACTACTGACCACTTCCTTTGCCTTCGCCTTTGTAGGTATGTCGAGGAGACCAAAATACCTTGATCAGCTGACCAGTACCGCAAAGAAAATGGGCCATGTCGGAGCCGGACCCTCTCAAAAACGGTATGAGTCTTCCGAATCCAAGAAGGTGACCGAAGAGGTAACTCTCTGCCGTCCACTCAAGACCTATCTTCATCCTCTGGGGTGCCACTGATGGGCTCTGCCCGACCTGATAGCCCCCCAAAACCTACCAGAAAAAGGAAACGTCTGTTCGGTGCAGAAGAAGCTGAGCTGAGACGGGAGATGGAAGAAGAACGGGTCATGAGTAAGAAACAGACTGCTCGACAGGAAAAGAGAATGCCGGAGGTTCCTCTAAAAAAAGGAAGGGCGTCGTGATCCATGCCGTAGAAGACCCGGTAAGGACATCAGGGAGGCCACCTCTCATCAGGTGCCGACCATTAATGAACTGGCCGAGGCGATCCCTCCAGAGAAGATTCTGAGGTACGAAGACCTCTCTCCCGAGGACGTGATTACAGAGTTATGCTCCCAAATGGCTAAGGTTGTTTCTCCTTCCCTATCCCCATTATGAATCCCTGACTCAATTTGTATTCTGATTTTCTTATATCTCTTCGGCAGACGAACTATCTCACGGCCAAGAACAAGGATCTCCTTCTGAGCCTTTTGTCTGAGGGCGGCCAAGCCCAGAGGCTCCAGAACCAACTCACTGAAGTGGAGGCCAAGCTGGATGATAAGGAAGAAATGATAAAGAATCACGAGATGGCCGCGATCGAGGCCCTTAAAACAAATAAAGCTCTTAGGGCCGCCGCTACTACTCTGGAGAGAAAAAATGCTGAAGCTGCTAATGGGAATTTGGAGATCGCCCAGACCGAGATCAGGATCCTAAAGGTGGAGGTGTGCAGTGTTAAATCTAAACTGTGAGCCAAAGATGAAGAATTGGTATGGATCCGCGACGAGCTTAGGAGAAGAGAGGCTGAGTTGGAGGCTGAGAGGGACACAATCCGTCTTGAGGCGGTCGGAGACTGTGCTGAGATTAAACCGACGGTACTGCCCGACCTGGATATGGGGCCTATGTTAGTGTTCCTAGAACATGCCAAGGATCTAATAAGCATAAAAAAAATTGAATAAGAACATTATAAGTTGCGGAATACTTACAACGAACGGATTTGAGCTTTAAAAATTTGTGAAGATGATCTCCAAGATCCAAGTTGAATGTTGATTCCAAGCTTTGAGTTGGTTTCCCTATCACCTTTGTTGACTTGCTTAAGTGAAAGATGAAGTTCACGCCCAAGGAGTGTTGTCTAGGGTTTCTTTTGTTCAACTTGTGTAAATGATGTGTAGAGATTTGCTTTTGGTAAAACCCTTTTACCCTTTTCACCAAAACTTGGTAGTTGGGTAAATAGTTTTACCAAAACCATTACAAGGTGGTTGGGTGGTTGCTGGCTTGGCATAAATGCCAACTACCACCACCTACCACACATGTGAAGTAGGCCCCACTATTTGAATTCAAAATTCAAATATCTCTACGAACATTTACCGTGGCTCGATTCCGTTTAATCCGATTAAACGAACTTTCGTCGCTAAATAATTAAATCTAATTTAATTAAATAACAATTTCTCGCAAATATATTACGAAAGTCGATTACGAATGAATTCTAAATTAATTCATTCGCTCGTATAAAGTCCGACTGTAATTTCGTAATAAAAATTAATTCATATTAATATATCCAATATATTAATTTTAGCCCATTCGAATAAATTAAATAGAAAAATCAAATTTAACTATTAAATTTATTTTACCGATTAATTCCAAATTAATCGCGTTCTCTCTCTACTGAACACATTTAATCCCAGATTAAATAAAGCCCGAATTAATCCCAGATTAATTTTCTCTCTCTTTAAATTAATCACAGATTAATTCTAATTTAAGTCAACTGTCATCGGTGAATCTTTGGGAAGCGACCCAAGAGATCTCTGGATATGTTGGCAGTAAATCCTGTTATCGGACTATTTGATAAAGTGAGTACCTATTACCACGTGCTTACCGATTTACAAGACATGGTTGGCTTCTAGCAAAGCACCATGCCTACCCAATTCTCCAGAAATATTCTTACTGGAATATATAATCTATGTCAGGTGTAGTATACGTAGTATTGCGTATAGTGATCCAGTATCGGATGTCACGTGCAAGGCCTAGGGCTTGAAAGTGTCTGCCCCGTACGAAACACATATCGGATATCAAGCAACTAGTCTATTTGAATCGGATAATCATGACTTTGTCATATTATCTCGATGGTTGCAACACTATAGAGAACTAATTCTGAATCCCTGTGTGATCATCATCCCCATATGTCTGAAGTGATACTTCCATCTTGACCATCACATCCAATACACTACTATTCTCAATAAACCTAGTAGAGGCGTACACAGAACCTGTTAAAGCCCTGGATGACCAAAACGAAAGTTTACCGATTGTCGCAAGTACTAGCGATACAAGTCTCAGGTTAAGACCAAATACACCTACCTTGAAGCGGACTCCCATAGACACATATACATACTACCAATAGGATTCCGCGGGGTCTATCCAAAGCGAAGCTGTTTTCCGTACCATCGGTAAAATACAACCTCCTATCGCACTGCATAAGTATCCAATACTTAAACATATGAGAACTGTGTCGTTATGCCCTCACTCGCGCACAAGTGCAATACTAGTCTATTCCGCATTATCGATGTCCAGTCTCGATAATACTATGACTAGGGATATTTAATGATTAAACCTTTATGGATTGATACTGTCTCATAGCATCTCAATCCGGAACTAATCATATGGACTTTTACCATTTATATATAACAAAGTAAATAAATTACGAAACGGTAAAAGGTAATTTCATTACTACATAGTTAATTTTGTACAAAAACACAATGTCTTTTACAAACAGTGACGCTATGGGTCATAACTGTCCAACAATCTCCCACTTGGCCTATAGCCAGTCACTCAAGCATCTAATACCTGAACTATGTATATGTCGCTCAAACATTTGCTGAGGAACAACTTTCGTCAGCGGATATGCCATGTTGTCATCTGATGCGACCTTCTCGACCTTCACATCGCCACGATGTATGATCTCACGTATCAGATGGAAACATCGAAGAACATGCTTGGATCTTTGATGAGATCGCGGTTCCTTAGCCTGCGCTATAGCCCCGTTATTGTCACAATATAATGGAACGGGGTCAGCTGCTAACGGAACTACTCCTAATCCAATTAAGAATTTTCGGATCCAAACCGCTTCCTTTGCTGCTTCGGCTGCAGCAATGTATTCCGCTTCTGTTGTTGAATCGGCAACAATATCTTGCTTGGAATATTTCCAGCTCACTGCTCCGTTATTCAAACAAAATATGTACCCGGATTGCGACTTGTAGTCGTCTTTATCGGTTTGGAAACTTGCATCGGTATACCCAGTTACCTCAAGTTCTCTATCTCCATAGATCAAGAAAGCATCCTTAGTTCGTCTAAGATACTTAAGGATGTTCTTAACTGCCATCCAGTGACCATCACCTGGATCGGCCTGATATCGACTACACATGCTCAAAGCATAGGAGACATCAAGTCACATACATATCATAACATACATGATCGATCGGACTGCCGAGGCGAACGGTATCCGACTCATGTTGTCTCTCTCATCTGAGTTTTAGGACACATGTCCTTAGATAGATGACACCATGTGACACAGGCAAACAGTCCCCTCTTGGACTGATCCATGTTGAATCTCTTCAACACTTTGTCAATGTACGTGCTTTGGGATAGTCCAAGCAGCTTTCTAGATCTATCCCGGTAGATCTTTATTCATAGAATAAATGCTGCTTCTCCCAGATCTTTCGTGGAGAATTTTAATGAAAGCCAAGCTTTCACCGATGTTAACATGGGAATGTCATTGCCTATAAGCAATACATCGTCAACATAAAGGACAATAAAAGTCAGTGCTCTCCCACTAACGATCTTGTATACACAAGGATCCTCTTCATTTTGAATGAAATCATATTCCTTATGATCTCATCAAAACGTTGGTTCCATGACCGCGATGCTTGCTTCAGTCCATAATGGACCGATTTAACTTACAAACCTTGTTTGCAAGGCTAGGCACGATAAAAACCGTCAGGCTGTTGCATATAAACATCCTCCAAAAGGTTTCCGTTAAGGAAAGCTGTTTAACGTCCATTTACCATATCTCATAATC